>JAAMPI010000164.1:0-57431 GCA_013054445.1 Cudoniella acicularis | reverse complement strand
TCCGCTCAGGTTTTGGATCGCCCAAACCATGCAAATAATCTTTTTGCATCACATCAACTCTCAAATCTAATGAACTATTCCAAGGGACAATGTAGATGGGAACTCACTTCGGTACGTCGCAAATCCGTTCCCTTGAAGCAATCAAGGTAGCTCGTACCTTTTGTGATCTGAATTAACACCTATCAGCTTCCATTTATTTTAAGCCTTGAAATTATCAAGCTGACCTTCTCTTCCAAAGCTGTCGTGTGAACCATCATGGCAATGGTTTCATCAGCGTTGAAATTTGTCTCCTTGTCTAAGCTGGTTAGCCGGAGAAGGGACTTTTTCGCTTCCTCATTTCTCCCTTTTCGGACGAGCCACCATGGAGATTCTGGAGCGAGAGAAATTCCGATGAGAAGGGGAACAGGCCACATCCATTGTAGTGCGTAGGGGATTCTGAATAGTTCTCAGTATTTTTGCTCCCGAGAAGATCTAAGCACGGAATTTTCATTGAAATTCGAGGAAAATCAAGATTTTCACTTGTCACACATGGAAATACGCACCGATATGCCCATTCATCCGTTCTCCCCAGCATACTCTTGATAACTCCAATACCAATCACCTGACCAAGTCCCCAACAGAAATTAACATAAGTTGTGAGGTAGCCCCTCAACGCAACGGGGCAAACTTCCGAAGCATAAGTAATCGTCACTAAAAACCCGTCAATATTTCATTCTCCTCAAGATATCACAATTTCCTCAACTCACGTGTTTGGAAAACACCCCACGGCTTTAAAACGTTAGTCCAAGTCCTCTAGTGCTTGAAACTAGAAAAAAACTCACAATACCACACAGAATCTCTGCAATCTGTAAAGCCACCACATCTTTTGCCGTGAAGAAAATAGCCGTAAAGCCAATAATGAGCGCAAGACAAGTCATTACCGTGTAACGATACCCAAATTTCTCCGAAACATATCCATTGATGAAGAGCCCGATAATTTCCCCGACATTGGCACCCTGTGGAGAAAGAGCACGTGAGCTTCCGGCTGGCAAGAAATTAAACCCCACAACCAGAATATAAAACTCACATTGCTGAGACCAGCTTGCCAAGGAGCAGGAACCTGATATTCGCCGCTCGGGAGCATCTCGCCGTACTTCTTGTTGAATTGTGGGAATGCATCTATATTGCATTCCTAGATTAGTAATTCGTACTCGCCGATCCTGGATTGAAAATTTCTTCGATTCAAGCAAACTCACAGAAACTGCTGAGAAGACACACATCATAGCCTTCCATACAAATACACGTCGAAATAAGCACACTCCACGCCACGGCTTTCGGGTATAGCTTTATGCCCTGCCACAGCGTCATCTTGTGCTCCTCATCGCTGCCCCGCTTGGCATTACTGATAACCTCATTCATGCTCTTCGTGTGAGCGAGGTGATCCTGTTCCGGGAAATGCAACGGGCCATCATTGGCAAAAATATCGTCGTTCGTTTTACCGGTGTTGTGCGCCATCCTCTGGGTGGCTATCCAGATTTCGATCGGAGGAGACAAGAGACGGTGGAGGTGAAGATTCGAAGTGAAGTCTGGGCCCCGCCCAACTTAATATTTACTGGCAACACAACCTAATCTAGTCGGGTACTAGACACCTCCCTAACCTGAACAATACGGGGGAGCCACGGCAAACGGCCTCCTCACCGTCCGCCGGACTTGATTCCAGAAGTTGCTAGTGTCCAATCAATGTCTGCATCGCTGCAAGGTTGGGTTTGTGGTCCCTCGACTTGGCCCGAAGCGCGTCGGCGTATGGCGGGGACATTTCGTCCCTCCTTTCTGGAAATCCACCCTGAGTGGTCCATCCGGTCTTAACTCCCCCGTACTGGATGTCCCATCACGCGACCGCTGCACCCCTCGTTATAATTCTCCCCGTTGGCGTCATGGGTGACATGCAGCATTGTTTTCTGGGGTAAAGCATGCATGAGAAGTGAGTCGTGTCAGTGAAGATTCTGAAGGATGGGGGTTGAGTAACCTCGGCTTCATCCCGGTTGTACTATATTTGCCACCTCATCTCATTTCGCCTATCTCAACCTGCAGGGAATAAATAAGAGGGGCCCATCTTCATTGGACTTCTTTGCTTTTCTGTCTTTTTCTTTCGTGTTTTACCACCTTCTTCTACTATACCTCATCCTCTTTGAAAAATAAATACATGCTTTTTCCCCTTCAACACCTTCTGTCGTCTCGCTTAGATCTTGATTGGACCCACCTTTCAACCTCTTATTCACTCTACAGTCCTAGAACCACTCCAAACCCCCCCAAAAAATAACAATACGCGATCGTCCCCCGAAAACGAGAGAAAAACAAGATATCTGTTGAAAAAAGCAGCAAAACTCCACGGCCCTCCGTAGAGAGTCGTATAGAAAACCAGAGCCAGTCTGGTTTTTAAAGGGGCTACTACCGTTTGCAGTGGATTTCCGGGATACCCCAGAGGGATGCGCGCCCCAGTCGACTGGGGCTGGTTGTCGTGTGGTGCCTAAGCCGCCTGTTGGTACATGTTAATTTGTGTTGAATTTTACTGTAAGGGTAAGAGGGAACTTACGGGGTGGGGGGTATTGACTTGTTTAAGCCGAAGCTTAGGATAATTTTGCGTATTTTGATTTATATAGGGAGGGAGGGAAAGTGTCGAACTTCTTCCCTTGCCCTCGCGAGGTTGGCGTATCAAACTGTCAGTGGATGTCAACAGCCAGCAAGCATGCAGGGAAAGTGGGAATTCTCCGACACTTTTACTATACTTCTTTTTAATTCGCTCCCCGATTCGCTTCTTTTATTCGAATATATTTCAAAAAGGGCTATGACTTATCTATTTTTTTTAGGATGATTTAACGTTTAATATCTACGGCGAGACCACAAAATATCCGATACGGCTAACAACGACCTAAATCAATGAAAAAAAGTCGATAAAAGACAAAAGAAACCCTGTATAGTATGCCGGAAATTAACGAAAACTTAGATGCGTTTAAAATTAAAAACTCAACCAATTTAGTCACAACAACCATCGATCCAGTTTCCAGACTCCTCACAGTCACTTGAACGCACCCTTCATTCTCCCACAACAACCCCTTCCCTTTCCCCTTCTTCGCCACAGGTCCCTGAGCAGCAAACACCCCCGCCGAACCCTCAACCTCCACGGCCTGAGGGCTAGTATAGCTTCTATTCACCATGTTGCTGGCTACAGGTGAAATATTGGCTACTACCTCTGGCAGTTGTGAGGCTGCTTGATTCCAATAAGTGTTCGACGAGCCACCATTCCAGACTGGTTGAGGTTGAGGCGTGGTGTAACTTCTCATTAGTGGTTGCGGCGTATTCATAGCGGCTGCATGTTGTGGCATGTACATTGGTGGCGCCTGGTTCCATTGTTGTTGTTGTTGTTGTTGAGGGGGGAGAGGAGGAGGCGCTGCCACCCAAGGGCCCTGTTGAGGACTCGTGTAGCTTCTCATCAATGGATTTGGGGAACCCGGATGAGGTATCTGTTGCTGCTGTACCTGATGATAATTCTGGCCCAATGGCGCATTATTCAATGGTATCTCATACGCTCCTCCTGTCGAGCTCCACGCTGGAGCAGGAGCAGGAGCAGGCATTAGATTCAACGGGAACTTCAACTGATAGAACCTTCCACTCGGATGTTTGAGCAACACCTCATTGGAAGCAAATCCATGAAGTTTGGAGGCCTCTTTCCAATGCGCTCCAAAACTGACCTCGGAAAGCAGAATACCTGCTACTTCAGCAAACAAGTTCCTGGAAAGTGCTTCCAGTAGCTGTGGCAAAAGAGGTAACATAGGGATGTTCTTCGACTCTGCGGCTTTGGTGTGTGCTTTAAGTCCCTTTATGTTATCCACGGCACAGTCCCCATGAGCACTTGGCTTGTCAATTTTAGCTCCTCGTTCTAGGAGTAATCTGACAACACTTTCCTGTTTGCCGTTTTTTCGAACAGCTACGTGCAGCGGTGTCCATCCGTTGATCGCATCCCGGGCAACACGATTCACATCTGCGTCTCTATCCAAGAGCAGCCTGACGATTTCTTCTTGGCCGGCATAAACAGCTTGTCCCAGGGGCACCGCCCGTGCTATTTGAAGACTTACGCTGTTTGCGTTGATATTGGCTTTGTTGTCAAGAAGGAGTTTGGTCATTTGGAGGCTGCCGTTGGCGATGGCGATGCCTAGAGGTGATTTCTCTGAGGATGAGGTGGATTCAACGCGCACTTTGAAGCTGATGAGTAGTTCCACCATGGCGAAATCGTCGCGCTCGACGGCGTTCATCAGAGGAGTGTAACCCCTTGGGCCTTCGAAATTGACATCTGCTCCCGACTTGACAAGGGATATAACATCTTCTTTGTCCCCTCGAGAGCATGCATCAAGCAGCGCAGATGAATCGACAGTAGATGCGGGAAGTTTGTCGTCGAGGTTCTCCTTGGTCCTTTCCTCATAGTCGTCGATTGCGTTGTCGGCCATGTGGATTATGTTTCCAATGGCTTTTTCATAGTCAGGACCATCTGCACTGGTAAACCTGCAGATGGAGATATGATCGCGTCCATCGGGATTTGCGATTCTCCTTTCTGTTTTCTATCAGGGATGCCCAAAGTCGAAGATTTCTTATCCACAATCTTTTTCAGATGTTAGCCACTATCCCGCGAGTTACATGAGATTATCTTACCAAACATCCAGTCTCCTTTGAAGGGCGCCTCTCATAGAAACTCAGAACCTCATAGTTGAACAGCTGATGTCGGAATTGGCTCGCGAGTTCGTCCGAGTACAGGGAATCTTTCTTGATACTTTCCAGTAAGAAGTCGGTAGGAGCCTTCTGGATGACTTCTTGGGATATGATCGCTGCGATTTCTCCGAGCTTGCCAATGTCGCTTCCCTGATGCGGTGTTGCAAAGAAGGCGATTCCGTAGGTGGCTTGAGGGATGGAGTTATACTTCTCACCCATGGTTCCGCGTACAAGCGCCTATAAACAATTAACCAGAGCACTTGAGATCTCGTGGCTTGACGGTTCTCATTAGAATGGGAATGTGAAATATGAGCCAGATTTTACCTGCTTTACCACTAGCCCCCCAAGACTATGAGCAATGAAAATAATCGGGCGATTCTTGTCAGGGATTTTCTAGATATAAAACATTAGTCTCATCACTTCAAAGAAGTTAGGGCGCATATGCATACCCGACGCTTCAGATCCAACCGATTGAGTAAATCTTCCGCCTGATCATGAATCCCCGAAGTAGACGGCTCAAACGCAACATTAGCATTATATCCAAACAGCATTACTCTCGCGTTCGGCAAATCATCAGGTAGGAAGTCCTTCAGCCACATCTTATCCCCAGCTGTCCATGTCTTCTTGGCGTGGAAAGGTTCATTGGTAGGGTTCAAGCCATGGACAGCCACTATACTGAGGTTTGCCATTAGCAAGTTTGTAAAAACTATTCATTGCAGAAGGAGAGCATACTCAAGGTTGGGTTCTTTGCCAGGCGCAATGACCTCCAGGAAGGACTGGAAGGCCTCGGTCGGAAGCTCCGGCTCCGGCTAGAATCGTGGACAGGTTAGCCCAGTCCAAGAATCGAGTAAATAAAGAACGTCAGGAATACTAGCCATGATGTGTAAGCAACCTTGAGAGTATGCGACGCGTGATATTAAGTGGCAAATTCGTGAAACCCTCTTGGTTAAAATTCAGATGCAGAGTTGAGGTGAAAACAAGAGTCTAGACTAATGTTGAGCCTCTTTAACGGGTGGCTTGTAGCGGTGTTGAAAAAGCACTGTTCGTGGCTCACAGCAAATCATACTGCAAATAGATATCAGCTGCCTGTTTTTGCTGGGAGGTGATTGGGCGTTGGCGAGAAGGCTTGAAATGTTTTATTGATTATGGCTGAGTGGGAGCCCAAATGGCGAAATGTCTCAGTGTCCGCAGGTTCAGCCGTGCTGGGGTTAGTATATCTTCAGCCTGCCCGTTTGTACGCGTATCTTGAATTAATTGATATAATGACTAGGGGGTTATCAAAACTATTGACGTGTCGCATACGATTCAATTTGTTTATTACAAGTTTTCGTAACGATAAGTCCACGTGACAATGTACAAAATCACTTCAAATCAATAAAATGACGAATAGTTATTATCTTAAGAGAAGAAAAACAACAAGTAGAACGATCTTATAAAATTCGAAACCTTTAATTTATTTCCTCTAGATTTCTGTAAGGTTGCTTAACTTTTAAAGTGTTTTCTGTAGCATCACATGATACTTCAACCTCCTGTTCTTAGGAGAAATACATTTATGTTCACGCTAGTAGACTGGTAGTCCTTAATAGATTTCCCGGTCACTAAAATTAGGGTTATTTGCCGAGAGAGTATATATCTATTCTGAAGTCTTGAGTCTTGTTATCAATTTCTATTCGAATTAATCAAGCTCCACTATCTCGATATTACATATCTCCGGATAGTTAAACGCCTTGCCATCCATAATCCCATGCACATAACTCTCACCCAGCACTCTGTACCTCCCATTCTCCTTACTCCTCAGCATCAGCGGCAATTCCAATCCCCTGCAAAATCACAACCCAATCCCCCTGTTCGACATTCTTAGGTCCAATACCCAAATACCCCGCTTCCGTCACATACGGCACGCATTCCTTCAACGCAGCTACCCTATGATGATACAACGACTCAGCTGTACCAATTTTTCCCCACGCAAATCCACCCATAATAGCACGGTAAGCATGAGCTGTTTCGCTCGGTGCACGAACCCAAGTGCTGCCCTGTTGGTCTTCAGGCATGATATCCGCAATCGGGGTCCGCCAGAGCGCTTCTTCAAACTCTTCTTGGTCCCGGTATGCCGTGGGTGCTGTCCCAAGAATAGACTTCATATTTTGGAGAAAGACACGCGTGCTGCCGTATTCGTTGTCAATGTTTTCCCAGCGAGTAGAGCAGGCGAGGACACGATCGACGATTTGGCCGTTCATTTGGAGGGTCGTGTTTCGGCCAGTGTAATCTTTTCTGACCAAGAGATTTGACTCGCCTGGAAAGTTGAGTGATGCCGAGAAATGAGGCATGTAGTCCGCGCGAATTGGTGTCAGCTTTCTGGTTGAGAAGTCCGGTACCCAGGATGGGAGGTCTAGGAGATCTGGCGATTGTGGCATGCCCTGGCACATGCTGAAGATATCGAAATGACCCGCCTTGATAAATGCGAGAGCTACTTCGGTGTAAACTTCCGTACACGATTTCTCGTAGTCGGGTTGGAACTCCTGCTCTTCTGCATCGGAAGCCAGTCCCCAGAGTGCAAAGATTTTGTCCCTCGGGTCAGTCGCCTCAATATCCCCTGCAAGTTCGCTGGGACTCCTGCTTGTCGCGCTGATTAATTCATACAGCGGTTTTTTCTCCGGATTCTGATATTTTTCAATCATCCTGAAGGGTCGTAGATCAATGTCGGTAAGTTCGTCGCTCGGTCCACTTCCATACCGAACTCCTTTCGTCGCGGCTTGCCAGATGATTATTGCTCGATAAATTCCGAAGAGGTTCAATCCAGCACAGAATTCATATGCAGGTACGATTGCATTTCCGCACCCAAATTCTGCCTCTGGCGCCAGAGCAAGCTCTTGGATAACCCACATTCGCGACCACCATTCTCGAGCCATCAACGATTTGATAGGTAGAAGTGGAAACGTGGCATCCTTCCCTATACCAATCGTCAACCCTCCGCCGCCTCGAAGTAATTGATCCAAAGCAGCGCACATCTCTGGGTTTTCATTCAGCATCGGTATCCATTTTTTCTGATTCGTTTCGTGGATGATCCGAAGGTGTGAGTCCAGGGCCATCTTTCCAGCTTCACCCAATTTTATCATAGCGAGGTAGCTATCCTCAGATGCAATGCCCAGCCAAACAAAAACCTTTGTCGCACTCGCAAAAATATCTCCCATCATCGCTACCTGCTGGCTTTTCTCCTTCGCGGCGTCATTATCTTCTCCATTCTTATCACCTTGATTGATACAGATCGCATCGACCCATAGCGTGACGGATCGTTCCCGTTGTCGCAGCTGCCTCAATGCCGCTTCCAGGTTGCCAGTGACTTTGAATATGCAATCGCCAATGTGTATGTTTCTGAGAGGGCCTCCCCAGCGGTATGAAAGTGCTGTGTATTGCGGTTTATCGAAGAGCGAGACATGTTCTAAACTGCAGAACAGGGGATCTGCGGGTGTACCTGGCGCCACATGCAGCAGACGGACCTTCCTCCGTCGAGTGTCGAGAGCTCGATAGATGAACTGCCGTCCGAAAGGCTCCGGCTCGTCGTGGGATCTGTGCGACTTGTGGTGGAAAAATGTCGGTATCTTGTTCAACATAATAGTGTTGTTTTGTATTTGAGGGTGCGGGACAGATTAAAATGTGCGGGGAGGTGGAGCATGGTTGTTGATAATTGTTTTGTGATTAGCGGTGGATGTGGAGTGATCTGTGGCGAATCGAGGATGAGTGGTCATTTTAATTGAGCCCATGATGCGAATCGCGTGGAAGAAAATTCATTGGTTTAGGGATGGGGATAGTTGGGTGAGGTGGAAGTGGTGTGATGATTAGGCGAGTCGAGATGCATGCTACCGAAAGACCGTGTGGTAAGTGCAACAATGTCTTAACGTAGCATGAAAATCAACAAAATTAATGGTTGACACTGTCAAGATGTTTCGAGGCTGTTCATGTGCGATCATCATTAAATTTTGATATGTGCAGGTGGCAGTTTTGTCGACTGATCCCCTGTTCGAATCAGTAGGGAAGGCACCACCGACTGCCAATTTCTGGCTCAATGCGCAGAGACTCTTTCAGAAGGCAACCCAAGAACGGTAACAAGGATATGGAGCCTTTTCGAGTTGAAAGTAAATTTCAACAGGAGCAATGTAACGAGAGGGCAATCTAGACTTCCAGCTGAGAGAGGTTTGTGGCTCTGCCAAATCGCCAGAAAATTAAATCAAAAATCTGAACGACTGTCAAAGCACTTCTTGTCAAGAAATATTAAGTATGCATCGGGTTATTTGACCGCCTCTATTCGACGAACTACTATTCAATTCCATTACTATCCCCATTAGACAAGTGAGATCCTCAAAAATCACTTCAAGGTAATAAGATAACCGGAAAAGAAGAATATTGATTGATTGGAATTTTTGAGTAATAGATACCTACGAGATGCAATATAATTGACCATTTTTTTCTATTCTGGTTGGAGGATATCTAAATTTTGCAGTGTTCTTTCGCAAAATCACGTGTTTGATCAACTTACCTGCATAACGAAACTGAGCTTGGCTTTCCAATGATATGCATCATTTGAGTATCCCAACTGACAGTCAACCTAAAAGATCACCGCCCGTTTAGAAACTAACTCTTTGCGAAAAACCGAGATTCCTTCAGATTTACTTTATCATTACCCCGCCCCCCTTTTACGTGAACTCAACTCGCCTCCTGAAACACGAGGGGGCTAGTGCACGTGATCGACCACCAAAAATCTCCCAGCCAAGCATTTTAACACTCGAAGCCCCACATTCATTGGCTTCGCCGCAATCTTACAGGATAGGCAGCAGGCCAACAGCCAAACTGTCAAGTCTGTGCCTAACTTTGAATCAATGCCACCTTTCATTTATATGTTTGTGGTTTCCCTCCATCAAAGGCCACCTTCCATCTGTTGATACCATATTTTACCTCATCGTGTTAGAAATTTTAAAATAAATCTACGCAAGCATGGTCGGATTCAGCAATATCTTCACGCTGTGGAGTTTGTTGTTTGCGGAAAAAGCAAGTTTGGGTACTTTTCAGAACATAATTGCAAGTGGAGGAAGAAGAATACCAGTTTGTTCTGAATGTGTTCCGAGGGAAAGGATTGTTGCACCGGGTGTAGGAATTGATCTCACTACGACCTATGGGTTCGTAAATCCGTTGCCACTATTATTTACAGACAATTAATTTCAGGATAGAACCGTAGCAATCAGATATCTCAATCATACGGTAGTGGACGTTGGCCGAGTACTTTTGCCTGTTCCAAAATCAAACTTGTTTGCGGGACTAACGAAAACTCCAGATTGATGGCGACGAAAAATACAAAGACCTGATGAAAAGACTCTCGCCACCCTACCATCGCCAAGGGTAGTCCTCCACCCCCTCCTTCTCAGTCCTCCAAAATCACAGGTCACTGACAGTATCCAGCCCACCCTTCGATAACCCCCTGGGCGAAATAAAATGGGACTACGAGCAGTTCCAACGCAAACTCCGTCGTGCTCGCGGTCTCCCCTCAACTCCTGACATCGAGACCATACAAAACATGCTCTCAAACCTCTACAATCTCGCCCTGACCGCAACAGACGAGCCCCTACTCTACAATTTCGTCGCCAGTATACCTTCTCTCCCTAACCTCGTATTCGCAGATTTCGAAGAAGTACGTACATTCGTTTCTTTATTTCGCATTATTCTAGCTCCAGGCTCCTGAACACCTCTCCAGGACAGCAAGGGCGTAGCTCCCCAACCCCCGAAACAACTTCCCGAAAACCAAGCATGTTAACATACTTTTAAGGCAGCTCAAAACGTCAATCTCACGCGCCTAAATAGCTACAAATACTTCGGACCCCTCCGCCAAGTCAACGCCGCTTACGCAGGAACCGGTCTCGGTCTCTGTAAACACTGGGGTGATGTCTTGAAATGCGACGAGGAGGAACAACTTATGAGTCCCACACAAGTCCTTACAATCTCCTACACGAAGGAAGAATTAGTTCTCGAAGCCTCTTACGCCGTGAACGCACATTGGATATACGGAGAAGCCTATCAGCGATACACTGAGTATGGCTTCTCCCATCTTCAGGAATACAAGTCCGCAGATTTCTGGGACCAGATCGAGAAGAGAATTACAACGCTAGTGAAAGCTAATGGGATGAAGGTCGGCGAACTATTGTTAATTGGGGAGAGCGCAGAGGAGAAGGAATTCCTAGAAACGGTGTGGAGAGCGCTGGGGAAGCTGGAGTTGGGTCATCTGTGGGCTCCTCTGCAAGTTCCTGGATTCAAAGCAGAGTTCATGGCTGCAAGGGGCTCGGCGGAGATGGCTAAGAGATGGCAGGGTGAGCCTTATGGGTGCTTGGAAGGGGATTGGTGCGAGGGGAATAGAAAACCTGGTGATGATGCCATGGAAGAAGAGACTTGAGGCTTTCTTATTTTTATTTCCCCAGTTGGTTGCGCAGGGAAGCTATAACGAAGAACCCTGGATGTAATTTTCAACAACACAATAAAGCTACATTATTTGCCGAGAAATGCCCCTGAAAGTCCAAAAGTTTCAAAGAATCCAAACAACACTTAATTAATACGAACGTTCTCTTAACCCATTTTAGTCTAGATGCATCATGTTGTTCTATCTATATATATGCCCTTCATAAGTGACAAAACTGGACCCTAAATTCACTGTTAATGTTTGTGTTCTTGTGCTTAACCTTTATACCTCGGTTCATACTTTATCTCTCCCTTTATCGAGTATCGATAAGTCCCGGCCTCTCCTATCCTGATATCGGGCAATACTTCACCCGATGGCCCCGTCTCCCCCGTTCTGTTCCTACAAAGGTGAACACAGATCTATCTATTGTAGAAAATTTTCAACTTCTCTTGTTTAATCTTCCATGTTGACTAAATAACAACAACCGTTGTCAGCGCCCCAACGACTATGACTGACGAAGCATCAAAGATACCTGAGCACGAGTCCCAAGATGCGACCAAGAACAAAAAATGCAATCAGAACAACCAAGGGGGGAAAGCAGAAGACGAAGAGGGTAAAGTGCAAACAGGGGAAGAACTCTCAACTGGGCCCTCGCCAGTTCCGAGTGACATCGCGACGACTGGTGCGAATATTCAACATGCTGGAGAGACACGGAGTACCTGTTTCGCGAATCCCGCCATCGAAGCTGGAGGCAATACAACGCTATCCACGGGTGTTTATTTTGGGGATTATCATTACGGTAGCCTTCTTGGAATGGCCCCTCTGGGTGTTCACGAGTCTGCTCCTGGATTAGATTCTCGACAAGCAGGAGCAAACAGTGGTACCGCAGATACTCAAAATTTTCCAGGACCTCAATATCCCCTTCCCCAACATCAGGAACAACACCCCATTCAATACCACTTCACAGCATATAGTCAAGGGTCGCAAAGACAGGAACCAACAAGCCCGCTTCCACTAGATTGGCAACTAGCACAAGGCGGCCAATGGAGTACCCAGGCGCAATCACAAGAACTCACTTGCCCGCTGCCCCAGTATACACCAGGCCGGATGTACAATCTCTTCCCAACACCAATGACCCCACACGTTGTACATGGTTGGGTATATCCTGAAGCCCATTACGCTTCTCCTCCAAGAGCCACTGGAGTCGGTTACCCCATCTCTCCAAGTAGCCCTATAATCTCGCCACAAAGTAGTCAAGGTTCATCACCCGGATGGATGTCTAACCAAGGAACGCCCTATAATACCCCATCGGCTGGCATGTACACGAGTCATCAAGCGCGAGTCCCATACAGCTATACTTCTTACCCCGGTCAATACTCTCAAATGAATCAACCTCCAACACACTCAGCAGGGACTTACCCACTGCCTCGCACGAACTATTCTCCTCAACACGACTCTGCCCTTGGAACTCCGATATCTCCGTCTACTCCACGAGCCCCAGGTTTTCATGGACAAGCTCAAACTCCAACCCATCAGCGAGGTGACAGCCTTGAAGTCCCATATCTGCGAACCCCGGGTGTCCATGGACAAGCACAAACCCCTACCCATCAACGAAATAACGGTTTCGAAGTCCCATACCCAAGAACCCCAGGTGTTCATCAACAAGTACACACCCCAACTCATCGGCGAGGTGAGAGTTTCGAAGTACCCTATTTGACAAGACGCAATGGGCCGCGGATTCAAACGGTGTCGGTAATTGAAGGCACATATAGAAGCTACTTTGACGTCTCTCCTCTAAGCTCAACTCCTCATAGTGTCACTCCCCAAAGTGCCAACATCTTTATATTTCCCCCTTCAATGAACGACGCTCAACATACACATCATCAGCACGTCCGTGAGCAGCAAGATGAACACCAAACGCCAACCGGTCACTATGAAAACTATCAACAGCCACAACCACTTCCGATTAACAACCGCATGATGGTTTATGAACCTCCAAGATACGGAGCCGCGGCTGGGGTGAGTTCTGGTAGTCAGTTTGGTCCAGCAGATGAGTTTGGATACGGATCATTTGGTACTGGCGGTCTCTCAACACCACCTATAGTACGCGGGTTCCCGGGCATCTACGAAACTATGTCACCGCCCCGAGCATCTCAACCACCCGCCGAACTGTCTGCATCACCGCGACAAGTTCCAGGCCAGATCCAACCACCAGTACAAGTACCAAATATTGAAGGAACAGCCATGCAGCTATCCGAAGCAGTTCCACAACTCAGACGGGCCCCCCGAGTTCGACCTTTCCGCCCCATCGTCCAATCCCAACCACAACCGATGCCACCCCCCGCGAACGAAACCCTCGTCCACCGCTTCTCTTTCTCCCACACACCGTACCTACTTCCTGTTCCAGACCGCTCAAACGGCACACCTTCTACCCAATCCTCCCTCGAAATCGACCAAGCGTCATCCACTACGTTCTCCTATACCCATACGCCGCCAAATCACCCCTTGGTGTTAAATCGTGCCGCCGCTGCTGTTCGAAACAACTTCGTGGTGAAGCATTACCCGCTTCTTGCCACTGCGAGTGAGGAGGCACAGCAGAGAGAGCCGGCGGAGGAGTTGCAGAGATGCCTTGGGAGCTGGATATGGGAGGAGAGGTGGGACGATATGGGAGAGAAGAGGTTTGATGATGAGTCGCCAAGGGGGAGCTTTTCGGTGCCGAATTAGATAGATAGCAGAGATGAGAACCAATGATAAATGACCAATTCCACTTTACACTTTGCATCTTGAATACGTGACTATATGATACAAAGAGAGGAACTCGCAGTAGAGAAGAAGCTCAGGACGTGACTATGTAATACCAGGAGAAGCACTCACAGTAGAAAAGTCATCCAAGAGCCGGTCATGTGATATAGGGAGAGAGATCCACAGTAAGAGAGACATTGCGGTAATAATAGTATAATAGAAGGAGAGACACCCACAGTAGTAAATTTCTTGAAAAAGGATACTCAGACTATGGGATAAGTATATAAGGAGCCAAGAAGAGACACTCACAAGAGCAGAGATATTGAAACTTTGGAAAAACAATTTAACATAAGGTGTTCATAGTAGGAAAGTTATTTATGTTATAAGTAAAGAGTGTAATCAGAGGCACTCACAATAACAGAGATGCTCAGACAATATAAGGAGAGGTACACATAATATTATAGATATTTAGAAAAAATACTTATAGTAGAGAACAAATTTATCTAAATAATCATATAACATAAGGAGACGCACTCACGGTAAGACAGACTCTTAAACTACAAGATATTATTATAGAGAGAAGTACTCACAATAGCAGAGATATTCACGAGAAGCATTTACAGTAGGAAAGATATTTATCGAAGTGATGAACTGTATCAAGGAGAGATATTCACAATAACAGATTCCTAATAAGAGAGACGACTCGATATCTCAACCACGGCCCCGTATGTCTCGGATTTCTCCTCGAAACAACCACTAAATTACCATTTACATTCCCATTCCTCTCCCACGCCCCCCTATTCTTAATACCAGGCATAACCACCACGCCCTCAATCTCAATCTCTACTCTCTTCACGTAACTCTTCCAGCTAGAGAACATAGCCTTTGGGAAAACCTGAACCGCGTCTCCAGATTTAAGAGCCGTTAGCTAGTCCTTAGTTTCCACATCTAAATTATGAATATCCCATGTATTAATGTGGGTTTTCCATTCTCAGGATGCATTTATATTGTGTCGGATGGTTCTCTGTTGACTTTCGGGCGTTGAAGATGCTTTGGCGGTGAACTAGGTGTAGGACTGTTCGTATGTGCCTTCGTGGTTGTGTGCCATGTTACTCCAGCCTGTAAATCCCATATGTCAATGAAATTCCAAAAAGAGGGACTTCAAAACTGTAGCAACCCACCCTGATCATGAGACTCTGTAGTAAATATTATTTTGGTCACCGAAATCATGCCTTACGGTATCCGAATCCATATATACGGAACCAATTCATCGTCCCCCGTAACTCCCACCTCTTCCTCCCTCGAGACGTGCGTTTGCGATTCGGGCACTGGCACATATGGTGCTGCAAGTCCGTCATTGTCATTGTCATCTCACTCTGATATTGCCCGCAACGGTTTCGGGAACCAGGGCTCCGCTCTCCATTGCGCAATATGGCAAGAAGTCGGGTCCTTGCTCCCTAAAGCCTGAAGGAAGGGCTGAACCGTGGGTGTTACATGAGAGATTAGACATAGTATTGATTTGCTATTATTTTAAGACAAAAGGTGCTTAAAGTGTAACGTTCTGTTGTCACGTGGTATACGATATCACGTGGCAGTTAGTTTTTGTTGTTAATTAAAGTGTCAAGTAAATCAGGTAGAAGTTATATATTAAAAGTTTGAGCACGCAGCTCTATAAAGGGAAAACTATATAGCTATATAGGTGGTGGTTGATCACGAGTTATCGAGTTATCAGTCCTGATCCGAGAATTCTAGAACCAGATGATACCACGTGATCCCAGGTCACATGTCGGGTCGTGACAATTCTCTTAACCGTTCCTCTCAGCCTCAACTTTCAACTCTGCGCCAAATTTATCAAAATGTCTCTTTGTCAGCCACCCTAGAGGTAAATACGGGCTAAATACCCAAGCTAAGATTCCTTTAAAGCTCTCTTCCTGCGTAAACGTCGTGCCACCATCAGTTTTCTTTGATGGTTCGAAGCGAAACACGTGGATGCCACGGAAAAGACCCAAGACTGGCGGACCGGTCCAGGACAGGATTTCAGACGTGCATTCCTGTTACGAATTGTGAGTATAAATTTAGGTAGGAGTTGTTTAGGATACTATGATAAAAGGTGAATTTTTAAGTTGAATTTTATTGCGAGACTAGGAACTAGGGTGATATACAAGGATCTTAGCTTTGAAGTTCATTCCACCCATGTTACCACTGATTGCGTCATCCTTCTCAAGTGGCTTTTCGGGAGTCTCGGAGCGGATTGAAGTGATGAAGCCAGTGTGCCAGTTTGGGATGTTCGGGAAATCTAGAAGCTGAAAAGCTGAATTTAGCATTAAGAAAAAAGAATAGGGTCAGAATTACAATAAAGAGAGCATTAGATAAGAATCTGGTTAGAAATTAGAAGTAGAAGAAATACCTACGATGTTTCTGACTCGGTCAGGAGGCGTAGCTATTTCGATAGTAGACTGAATCATGATGTATTTGATTTTAATACTCCTTAGCTGGGCGGGGAGAGGGGGGATGTGCGATGCGGTTGGAGTCTAGAAGGAGAACGTGAAATAGTGGGGGAGTTCGATGGTCGTTAATGATAAAGGAGTTTCGCAGGCTGGAGATGTCAGAGTAGGGGCACAGCCTACCACCGACCTCGCCTAATTTAGTTGCTTAAAGCACCTTCCTAGCCTATACAACCACCTCGCGTCCGTGCTATCAGTATATCCGTTGATTACATGGCTGTGTAAACTTAATAGTCGGGGCGTTTTAACATTCCCGGGATTTCTCTGGCAAGGGTCATATGCAGGCCGAATAGGGACACTTTCTAGTGTATTACGCTATCTCAAATCAAAATTTGGACACCAATTTATCGTACCGGATATCCGGATAACTACACTAATCATCTTGGTTGTGGTGCTAGCGAGAAGTAAAATAATAAAGTAGTTCTGCAAACTGCAAAATCTCTCTTCACCCAAAGTTATGTAGATGTAATATCATGTGATTAAACACCTTTATTTCTCCTTAAGTTACTTTTCCAGTCATTACTGAAGGTCATAAGGTTTGCAAGCAAAGTGCTAGTTAGTTTTTTGTACAATGCAAGTGACAGAAATGGCCCCGGGCCGCTCAATGCAAATGCTACGGACGTTAAATAGGTAGTACATATGTACATCGCCTCATCAAGCACTCCTACTCGTTGCTACCACCTAAGGATGTTGGGAATGAACAACCTCGTAGCGATTCTCCACATTGATAATGTCCAACGGGATGGTCTCGTTACCACTATTGCTGTATGATGTCAAACGAGTCTCGCTTCCACTTCCACTTATTCTGTTTTTGTCTGGATTGCCAGCGGAGATTGCGTTTGCATATGAGTCATTGTACGATTGGAGTGGATCAATCTTTCGAGAGGCTTGAGAATGCTTGCCACTCCCCGGAAGGTATGTCTTGTAATTGCTGTTGGATTTGACACTGTTCTTCTTCTCGGTTTTGTATAGGGCGTGGTAGGAGACCAGGCACGCGACGATGATTCCTGCAAAGAACAGTCAGCCTTGGTTTCATTCGAGAAATACAATGGGCTCAAGAAGAACATACCGATGGCGAGCTCAACTGTGGCGCAGAGGAAAAACCACACGTCGTCTTCACGAGGACCTCTCAGACCTACGACTACTCTGACCAAGGAGAAGACCATGGTGACGGCAATAAGGAAGAAGAGGCCAAGAATCCCAAGTTTCCGACGTAATGACATCTGCACTTTCCAGAGGAGCTTGACAGGAATCAACATAACTGGCACAAATCAGCCTCTGAAATTCTAGCAGCAACCATAGATAGAACCTACTAATGAAGTCCGATGCAAAGTCGCATCCAAACTGGATACGATATGACCTATAGATCGCAGCTCCTGCCTTTGGGGTGGGACAAAACGCTGAAATATATGGTTAGTTGTGTTGTGTACCTAATTAGGGGGTCACTTACTTGTCTCAAACTCAAATGTAGCGAAGATACACGGATAATAGGTGACACCGATGGAAATGGCTAACGCAGCAACAGTGAGTGCCGTAACAATCCACCATAAGATTCTTTCAGCCCGTATATTCTCACTGAGTTTGCGGAAGAATACCAAGAAAGAGAACTTGATACTCCAAATTCCGAGCATGTTCAGGAGCAACTCTGCGAACAGAATGCGAAGCCAATTGACCAAATGCTCGATGTAGTAGGGAGGAGGAGCAACGGCTCCATATCCCACCAGGAAGGAGAGATAGACCAAATCCAGTGTCTTCCGGACATGCCATAGGATTGTACATGTGAGCAGAATCAGCCAGGCGAGAAGAACAAAGAAGTCATCTGCGAGGAATTTGCCAAAGACGCGAAGGCGAACATAAGCCCTGAATGCGATGAAGAGGAACGAAACTCCGACACAGGTCCATACTACCGCCTTTGAGCTGAGTTAGCAGACAAATTCAATACAACAATCGAGAGAGCTTCTCTTCGAGGAAATAAAGGCATACGAGGAAGCCTGGCTCTTGGATAATAATCAAAGATTCTGGATTTATCTGCTCGGGGCTCGTCGCAGACATTTTGCAAAGCGATCAAGCCACAAGTAAAAAACAAGTAGAATAGTAGGCACGTATTCGACAAAATGCTTAGCAATCGTGGGCTTGGCTGAATGTTGGAAGCCGTTTATTCCCCGTAATAAAAGCGGATAACGGAAGATCTGTGGTCTTACAAGGTGTAAGAAAAAGAAGGTGGCGCTCCAGCCGTCTCCCATCATGGGCTTTCTTTTGAAAGGATTAACCATAAGCTGCCCACACCAAAGCCGACCCTCCTGCAGTATCGGACGCCAGAGTCCAGATTGAGGGTGCTGGGGGCGGAAGCTGTGCCGCAGTTTGACTTATACGTATTTCATGCATAACGAGGACTTTTCCCGGATTCTCTTGGAGGTTTCCGTTTCGGGTTTTCTCAGCTAATACAATCGGAACGAATCGTAGATAACCGGATAAATTGCGTGTGCTGACTATGCGATCTGCAGTAACATGACGTGGACACCTTCACACATTAAACCTGGTAGGTGCCGGCTGACTGCATTAAATTCAACAGATTATCGATTCCTAAATAAGCAGGCGCAGGAGGAGTAGCTGAATATGGTTGTAGAGGGCCGGCGCAAATTCGGATGGCTGAAGTAAGGTTACACTTTAAAGGACTGTTTTTGGAAACGACAGATTGCGTCAAATCATTCTTTCTCTACCTAACCAGCCCATCACACCCCTTTTTACAAACTCCCGAGTGGACCCTCGAATGATTCAACTACCGGCAGCTGGGTTGCAGAAACGATTTTAGAATTTCTTTCCAAATCATCCGAAGTCAGAACGAGATTACAAAGTGCTTCTGTCAATTCAAATCAAGGCATACCCAGAATTATCACCCAAAAACCACTCTGGATCACAGTTCCACAATGGTTTTAGCACTATCCTTTTCTTGCACTCTCCATCCCCTAATTTACCTGGTCATCCAAAAGTCCCTCATCATCTTTCTATTGGCTTTCACCACACCGGGATCTATTCTCCGCCCTGCGCTATTCCCTGCAGTTCTCATGGGCAATTACTACCTTCTCCCGACCTACACGCTACGCATCCCTCGTTTAGCTTGGATCGGATTTGTGTCTGGGGAGATCTTGACTGGCCCCCTGGATTATCTGGAGAAGCTTCTGATAAGCCAATGGAGCTTTGGGCACTATGGGCCCAGCGCCGAAATTGGGAGCAAAACACGAGCTGATAGACAGGACAAACCAAGCCGGGAACATACTGCTCGAAGCCCGAATTCAGCTTTGGACAAAGAAAACTCCGGCTGGGCGACCACCTTGGCATCCAGCTGGAAACGTCTCAAGTTCGGAACCTGGGTTGCCATTTCGAATCGGTACATCGGCTCCCCTTACCAGGCACGCAATACACCCCCATATTCAACCTCCAATCCCAACTATGTCCCTAGCCGAAGCGCCTATCTCCTGCGTCGAGGCACCGTCTTCCTAGCCTGCTATCTAATAATCAATGTCCTTCTACTTGGCAACCAACCGGCCCTCAATCCAATCATCTACGCAGAGACGGAAGTACCATTCTTCCCTCGCCTTTCCAGGCATGAAATCACCCCAGAGGAAATCTTCACTCGTGTATCAACCACCCTAGGCTTCTGGATCGGTGCCTATTTCACAATCCAGGGGTACTACTCCGCCACAGGTTTCCTTTCCGTCGCTTCAGGGCTCTCCTCGCAAAAGGATCGGAGACCAACATTTGGATCACCTCAGGATGCATACAGCATTCGCCGTTTCTGGGGGTAAGTGAGCGCTTCCGAGCCCACTTATCACTGGCACTTCGAGCCTTGCCAATTTCAGGCCCTCTCCCATCCAAAATGACGTGAAATTATGCTGACATTCTCCTCCTTTCTGGGGGCCAACAGAGTCTTCTGGCACCAACTCATGCGCAAGAAATTTACCACCATTGCCGAATATGTAACATTCCCCCTGCTACGCCTCTTCCGCTTGCCCCACAAGCCACACACTATACTACCCCGGTACACGCAACTCGTTCTCGCTTTTGTCATCTCTGGACTGTTACACCAGAGCATTGAGATGGCTCAGGAGCTGCGATGGAACGAAAGCGGTGCTCTAGAATTTTACGTACTTATGGCTATGGGGATTATTGCTGAAGATGTTGTGGTGTGGGGTTGGGGAAGAGTTGTGGGAGATAGAGGTAAGAAAGGAGTAGTGTGGTGGAAGAAAGCTGTGGGATATATATGGGTGATATTGTTCTTTTCGTGGGCAACGCCTGTTTGGGTGTATCCTTTGCTGAGGCGTAACACTGGCGGCATAGAGAGCAATCCTTTGCCGTTCAGTGTCATTGGCCTAATCAAATCATAGATGACGAATAGAACCCTATAGACCTATAGTCAAGAGTATTAGATGAATGCAAAGCTTTTTCTGAAAAGAAGTTCTAACTTGATTTGGAACACGAAATTTTGTCTCGAGTAATCTTACATAAAAGATAATTTCATGATACCCCCTTTTCGCTCTGTGATACATGATCCTCCTCCTTATGGCCCGCTACAACACCCCCATTCTTCCTCGGCGTGATGCAAACAAAAAAGTCCTTCTGGTAAAAAATTCCATGACACCTACTACTCCACGGCTTGATCGGCCTGGTAAGAACCACATCCCACCTCCTCAGTAACTCCACAAAAAACTTACTCTGATTCGCATTCGCCATTCTAATCCCCAGACACCTTGTCGAGCCCCACCCAAACACCAAATCCATAACCCTCTCCATCTTTCTCAATTTCTCCGGCTCAGTCTCCAGCCAGCGCTCTGGTCGAAACGTCCTCGCATCTGGCTCAAACACAGGGTTGAGCAGAAGACCAGGAAGATTGAAACCAATGTTGACACCACCAGGGATGAAATGCCCGCTTAGGATGTCGCCTTGAGGCGGGGTGACGCGCTCACGGAGATAGGTGATGGGTGGGAAAATGCGCAGGCCTTCACGGATGCAGGCTTGGAGGTAGGGAAGCTTACGGACTTGTTCTTCAAGAGCCGGGGTAGATATTGTGCCCTCAGCGATCCCGTCGTCGATTTCCTGCCTGAGACGTGCATAGATGAGGGGGTTGGACATGATGTGAAGGAGGATGGCACGTATAGATGTTGCTGTGGTGTCGGAGCCGGCGAAACTGTTCAAGGACTTTAGGGAGGGCGACAAAAGGTAAGATGAGATGCTAGAAATGATAAACTCACAGAGAGATTGTCATTTCTAATTCTGCTTCGCGCCTGCTCAGCCCGTGCTTCAAGAAAGAATCTAGCATATCGTTCTTCGGGGGCTTTGCTTGAGATTCCGGAGACAATCTCTCATCTATAATCTCTCGACATATCTGCGGGTCTGGTTAGACTCCTTTTCTAAATGAGACTGGGAAATTAAAATGGAGTGTATACTCCAATAATCCTGCCAATGCCATTCTTATCCTCCGCTGACGGTAGAACTTTATTGACCCACGGAATGTTTGATATAAACGATATTAAAGTGCTGACTTCCGTATATATAGAAAACTTCTCCACAATCGGCAATCGTTGCTCAAGAGTTTGCAGGAACTCATGGCGATCCGTATGATTTTCAATGAACCCAAGCGCGCGACCGAAACAAAGGCGACAGATCATGTCGGTGACTAGATACTGGATACTCCTACCAATTTCAAATTCCTTGACTGGCTGACCAGGATGGGTAACTCCGTGTTCCTCGATGTATTGAATCCATTGCTGGAGATTCTCGTCGATGCCTATTTCGAAATCTTTTATGTCTTTGCCGTCATACTACAAGTAGATTAACAGTTGATGCCAAACATCGCGAGAAAAAAAAAAGCCTACCCCAGGAGCCATCTGTTGGCGTAGTCTATTATGTCTCGGCCATTCTCTCTCTGATATCAAGTTTGCATTATGAGGATCAAGGCGAAGACTGTCGAACCAACGTCCTCGTTGGTAGTTCGTACGCGCTGCAAGAATTCTTCGGAATGCTTCAGGGTCGGTTGTGATCAAGTGGTTAGGGCCGATGCGCGCGAGAGGTCCTAAAATGATGGTCTGTTAGAACTGCTCTATAATTGCTACACTTGGAAGCTTAGAATTCTTTAACTCACCATACTTTCGATTCGTCTCAATATATCGGTTCGGCGAGTCTTCAGAAGCAAGTGTTTTCAAAAGCCAAATCCTTGTGTAACATGCCCACCATGGTCCTGGAATATTTCTCAAATGGAAGAAACGACGTGCAATCAGGGTATATGCAACGAGGAAAAACACAACAACAGTAGATATGGTGATCGGATATTGGCGAAGCGTAGATACAGCACGATCAAACAAAAAGGCGAGGGAGGACATTGCTGCCAAGACTTTTGCCGTTTGGTGAAAAAGAGCTCGAGCCTCGAGGGAAAGTGTTCAAGGTCTAGAAACAGAGCGAAAAGACTCGATACAGCGCCAGTGTAGATCAACGTAATGTAAGCTTACATCAAGTAGTGAACACAGGAGATGAAGTCATCCCCCACCGAGGGGTCAGTCTGGCATGTGAGAACCCACTTGGGCAGGGAGGGTTTGAGTGCTAGGATATGGTTGGTGGCCTTATCAAACCGTAAGAATCTAGCAAAATTATACGAGTGTTTCATTCGGTAAAATGATGTTGTTCAGTTGCTAGACGGAGCTTGAGAACTCAAACGTTCTCGTGCCTCGCAGTGCCTCATGGGTATGTATTGTTGGAGAAGACTAAACAGCTGATTCTGGACCGCTGCGAGATGCCACTACTGATATGGAAGGTGTCAGGCACCGAGGATGGATCAAATATTCGGTCTTGAATCCGAATGCAACTTCAAAGGGGGGTCGCAGACTCGAAGACTAAATATAATTGTCACACCCAGTACCGATGTTCTACATAGATTAAGCGGAGTCGACAATAATTCCAAGAACGGGGTATCAGGGATTGAGGTTACATCCGATAAAGGAATGCATCGCTTTACCACACCAAGGCGTCGCGTTTCTACACTCAGCTCCAACGCCCGGCATGGCACGGCTCGATCGGGGATGTCAGCAATGCTAACTACCGTAGATCCTTCGCTTGCTTCGTATACTGCGCCATTCGATCGCTGTGCCGTTCGATCGCTGTGCCATTCGATCGCTGTGCCATACGACCGCTGTGCCTTACGCAGCCCTCAAGCCACCAATCGGTCCGTGGAGTTTATTGCAATGACACCCCGTCCCGATCGGTCGCACCTTGGTACCGACTTTCGTGCTTCTGGCATTTTCTTCAATTGCTTGACAAGAAATAACTGGACGCTCTTCACAAGAATTGGAATTTTATCTCCAATCGTAACTATGTCAACCCTCAACAGCGACCACTTGTTATACGGACTGAAATTGAAGAGCAATCTTGTAACCTATTCTCACCCCGCTATCCAGGTCCTTGGAGCATGCGCGGGGCTCTTGCTGTTATGGCGGCTTTGGAGGTTTACCATCGCACCGATGCTTTGGCCAAATGAACCAAAACCACTGCCTTACTGGATTCCCATAATTGGTAAGTTCTCGTATCACTCGACTGATGCTGAAATATTCGAGCTAACCCGTGTCTGAATAGGCCATAGTTGGGAATTCATGCATCATTCCCAAGCATTGTTTATGCGAGGACAGTACGTCGACAAGACGATGAAAACAAGCCATTGAAGGCCAACTGACGAATAATAGCTCATACTTTAATACCGGCGAACCCTATGCTCTCACCATCGCTGGACAGAAAATGGTTGTCATACAAACCACCCAGGAAGTCGCGACAATATGGAAGCAGACGGTCATGTTCACGTTCGAGCCATTCGTAGAGAATATTATGGGGGCGTTTGGCTTCAATCGCTCGTCAGTGAAGAGTATGTTCCAAGACGAACCAGGCCACTTTCTTCCAACAGATGTAAAGACCACAGCTCTGCTCGTGACAGCAAATCCCCAGGGAAAGTGCTATTTTAAAATGCAAAGCGAATGGCTCAAGCATCAACTACATCCTGCGGACAATGGAAATCTGAGAGTTCTTCAGATGAAGTACGCCCACTTTCTGGATAGTTCCCTAAAGTTCAACTTGCTCAAAGACAAATACGTAGTCTCTTCAGAGCCGAACCAGAAAACCATCTCGCTGAAACGGTTCACTCGAGAGGTACTAGGCGACTGCGCAATGAGAAGCTTTTTTGGAAATCAGCTCTTTGAGACCTCTCCATCTTTCTTAACCAACTACCAAACGTACGAAGATGACAGCTGGAAAATCTTCTTCAACTACCCCCGCTTCGTGGCAAGATCACTACATGTAATCAAAGACAGAGCGTTGGACGACCTGGTCAGGTATTTTGCACTTCCAAAGGAGGAAAGAACAGGTCTTGCATGGATCTTTCAAACTTTAGATTCAGAACTTACGAACCTTGGTCTTGAACCACGCGACAGAGCTGGTATCATGATGATGATTACATGGGCGTAAGTCTTAGCAGCACCCGAGATGCCTGTAACATTCCAAAGTGTAAGAGCTAACAGAGAAGCAGAATCAACCACAACGCGCATAAAATCTCCTTCTGGGTCTTCGCTCACATCCTCTTCAACCCTAGCCTTCTCGAAGAAATCCGACGGGAAACAAGGAGAGGCTGCAATGCCGACGGCTCAATAGATATGCAACTTCTCCTTACGGAATGCCCTCAGCTTGACGCTGTGTGGTTCGAAGTCCTGCGCATCTATAATAACGCCGCACTTGCGCGAAAAGCGACAGTGGATACAGTCATCAGCAACAAAACGATTCATAAAAACGAGACTATTATTGGTCCTTTCAGACAGTTTCACCTGAATCCGGCAATTTTCGGAGAAGATGTTCGGGGATTCGACCCAAACCGCTTCCTGGCAAACAAAAATTTGAGTCATGTTAGGGGATATTATCCTTTTGGTGGAGGAAACACTTATTGCCCTGGTAGGTTCTTTGCTAGGTCTGAG
Source organism: Cudoniella acicularis (assembly GCA_013054445.1). Classification (NCBI taxonomy): domain Eukaryota; kingdom Fungi; phylum Ascomycota; class Leotiomycetes; order Helotiales; family Helotiaceae; genus Cudoniella; species Cudoniella acicularis. Next base: position 32,007 of record JAAMPI010000164.1, on the reverse strand, counting down.
ATTTATATCTTCGTGGCCACGGCTCTCGATCGATTTAATATGAAGGCTGTGCCTGGTCAAACGATGCCTGAGGTAGATCTCAAAGTCCCATCGTCGTCTGCTATGCCAGCCACGAGAGACTGCTTGGTGGAGATCAAGTCGCGTGCAAAGAAGAATTAAGAGGTCTCTAGATTTAATGTACTTGCTGAATAAAAATCAAATCCGTGCATGAGCAAGGTTAACTGCACCTAGAATACTTAAAAATCTCATAACTGTACTCATGTAAGAATGCTCAGGTCCGGGTAACGAGCCTAGTCAGATAAGTCAGGGTTCTCAGGGAATATTTAAGCGATTCTCAGGCTTCGCGACCCCGCCTTCAGGCTTCTGAAAATCAAAGTTATCGTGATCGCCTGAAAGTTATAAAATAACTAGGAATAATTATAATATGAAATCTAGTAATCTTAAGTTATAAAGGGTAATGATACTCTCTATTCACTAACTTTTAAGAGTTTACGATTTTTCGATTTAGTTTCACTAGTAAAATGCCCTGAAAACCCAGAGTTATCTGACCAGGCTCGTAAATAGGACTACTTGAGAAAAGCAGAGTGCTTCACAAATTTGAAGGATTTCGAAATAGCTCAAAATATAAATAACAAGGATTTGTTACACATTCAACGATAGGAAAAAAATTCTCAATAAACAATATTTGAGAATTTTTAAGCTCATTTTACCTACCTCGCGGGCACATTTGATGAGAATTTAAGACGGCATAAATATTAAAAAATTATTCACACTTTGTGCGGTTATCTTAATCATGTCAAGGGAAACAAAATATACCTGACGAGAGAGTAAAATAGTGTTAAAAACTATCGCGGCTTTTGTGTGAAGAGTAAAATATGTGATTGAAGAGCTATTCTATTGTATAAAGATCTAAGAGAGTAAAGGAGAGAATGAGTGTTTGAGACTAAGCCTGTATCGCACGGGCACTTGAGTTTGCATGATTTGCGCCTGTCAGGCACGTGCGCACCTTGACAAAAACAGAAGAATAACTCATAACTTATGAACCTTCTACAGCAAAATGAAACATTCATAAACGAAGTAAACAGATATCCGACGATAGTATAGAAGATAACTAGGGAAGAAAAATACTCCACAACTGAGCTTCTCTACAAGAAAGAAAAGACTTCTCTGTGAACATCACAACAACATCCACTGGTAAAACCGCAATAGAGAATAACCGGGCCACATGATAGCGACCAAAGAATATCAAATTTTGGGCACGACTTATAAGTGGCAAAACAAAAGACTTTTCTGAGCAGCACAACAACATTTGCAATGAGACGACAACAGAAAGGAAATGGGAAACGGAATAGCAGCAAAAGTATATCAAAACTTATAAGCTTCTCTACAACAAAACCGAAGTCTTCAGCAAAATTACAACAACAGCCACTGGCTAAAGGAAAATAGAGCACATCGGGGAAACGGAATAACAGTAGAACAACTTACAGCTTGTGAACTTCTGTGCAGCAAAGGAAAACAGTTCAGTAAATATCACAACTCCAACCACCCATTTAAAAAGAACAAGGCGTGACGAAAGGAGGTAGCAACACATCCATAGAAACGATTTCATTTCTCTCTCCCTCCCTCCGTCTCTCTCTCTCTCGGTTACAATAAAAGCCATACAATCAGATGCTTGCAGTTGGACTGGCTTGGAGACACATCTACGTTCGGCCCTTACAGCGTACTTGCACGATGGCACCATTAGAAGTCTTCCCCACGAAACAGAGCCAACTGCAAAGGGCAAAAACAACGCCTCCTCTCATTTCACCTTATCTCGCCAAGCAACCCACCAATTCCCCTCCTTATCCATCCATCCCCCGTCCACCTCTCCTTCAACTAGAGAAATTTGCATCCGCGGGACCCAACGCTCGCTCGAAGGAGCAGGAGGAGTCGCAACGGGTACTGCGGCGCGAGCAGCTGGGAGTGCTGCCAGAACCAGATCCGGACCAGGGGGGCGGACGAGAGTTGGGGCCCGGGCAGCACGAGCGATGGGCAAAGCGAAAGCAGGAGGCGCGCGAGCAGAGTGTCGAGGTCCATAGGGCCGGTAATTGCCATTACTAGAGGTTAATCGATTTAACAGCTACTAATGACCCAACTAGGTCAACAATAAAGCTTTGCAACGCTGATGTTGATTTGGATCTGAAGTAATCTTACCAGACGCTTCATAATACTATCAAAGAGATTGCAGAAAAGCGCCAACGAAAGAGGAACCCCTTGAACAAAATGAAGTGGGCATTTTACTCAAAAGAAAGGTTTGACAGCATGATCTCTGAGGTCCGATCCTTCGTGGATAATTTGATAGAGCTATTCCCACCAGGCCCAAAGCAAGAACTATTGCGTCAACGAGAAAAGGAGCTCGGTGGGGTTGAGATTGAAGAAGTAAAGGAGAGCGAGGAACTGGTACTATTGCGACGCGTTGTTGGGTGGACAGATCAGGCTCTCCAAGGAACTTTAGATGGAACGTCAGTATCGCGGGGACTTGGACATGTAGTGGAAAACTTCGAAGTTGGGGGCTCTGCGAGGGTGCACATTGGCGATCGAAATGGACCTGGACAGGAGTCCGAAGGTCATACCGTGAAAGGATTCAGCGTTTCGGGCACCTCTGCTGTACATATCGGAAATGTGGACAGCTGAGGGATGTTCCGGTCTTAATTGGCTGATGTTGAGCAGGATGTGGAAGAAGTGGAAGTTGTCTTGTCCTTAGTCACGGATGCGAATCCCCCCACTCAAACCCCCCTTGATTTGTCATGCGGCAAGCGTGGCCGCTTGGGCTGACAAGTGATCAAGAATTCGGAGCGATGAATGTGGGAGGCCTTGGCGGTAAAGAAAATTGGGGGTTTAAATATGTAATTGAATTTCAAATAAGTCTTTACGAGCCCAGTCCCACTAGTCTGCGCGTACAGGGCATTTTAGTAATATTTCAAAATTTCAAAATTTCAAATTCTTAAGAATTAATTAATGAAATTATACTTTAGTTAATTTACTTCTTAGGCGCTAGACATCAAGTCGTGATTATTTATTATTATCTTATTATTATTAAGTGATTTCGTAGACTTTTGTTTTGGCAAGCCTATAAGCGAGTTCGCGATGCCTGAATCTGCCTGGAAAATGCCCTGTACGCGCAGACTACTGGGGTTGGGCTCGTTACTCACTGAGAGATAAAAATAGTGTCATGCTTATGAGTCGCGGACGAAGTTAGGGCCGAGTGTTGGTTACGTGTTTCAGAGATGCATACAGTCAGCCCCGCTTCGAAGACAACGACATGGTGCTAAATATATATGTTGTGTTTGTTCTATTTCAAAACCTCGATAGTTTTCATCGAGAACATCAAATGAACAAATCGGAAACATCTTTCCCTCTGTGGTCCCACAAACCTCATTCTATCCCTAAACGGGAGGCGAACTCGTAGCAACAAAGAGATTGTCCAAACTCACGTTTCCTTGCTACCATTAGAATCAAACAAAACGCTGTCACAATTATTCTAGTTACAGGCCTACCAGTGCTGCTTTTAGAGCTACTTGACGATGCTTTCGCCGAACTCCTGGAATTGATAGGTCCGAAAAAGACCTTGCGCTCACATGTCGTCAACAGTAAGTAAGTTTAGCAGCACACTTTTCATTGAATGGATCGCTAACAAGGTCAGAATTTTTCAGCAAGACAATTCTCCGCGCTGTGACGGACAGCTTTATGAGAAGTCGAAACGGACCTGTCCACGATTAACTTGGTAATAAATGGGGGCCCCGAAAAAAGAGAAGCTGGAACTATTACCACAAACGGCGCAAATGTCCCCTCAATTGATGGGACTTCTCATTGCGGCACAAATGCAATGCACCCTTGTTGAATATCCCCTTTTAGCGCTACGAGAAGCACTGCAGACGCTAGATGAGATAATTCCAGTATCAGGGTTGGAACGAGAGAAGGGAAATCGCCAAGTCTTCGAGATAGCAGCCGATTACCTAGATTGGAGCCCGAACCATAAATTCGAGCTGAGCTGGCCTGGAAATATTCCTCGTGAGATCTTAGGTGTGGATGAGAAAACACAGACGTTGTTCAGCGTTGCCATTATCACCAGCAATATATCGACCGTTTGAAATCTACTTGAAGGCACAGACACAATTCATGTCAATTGCGAAAGCCCATACTTTGGTCGACCACTGCAATTGGTAGCCTATTGGGGTCACATTGATATATTGGAACTTCTTCTAGCTCATGGAGCGGATCCCTTGAAAATTCAAGTACACAATCCAAACTATATGCGGCCTATTGTTGCGATGAGGATATATAGGAGTGAAGTTGGGTTGCTAAAAGAGTGTGAATTGCAAGTCTGGTCTAATCTAGTCTACAGAACAGCTTTTGGTGGGAACTGTGTCCCATATATATATAGGCTTCCGGTGCCCACATGCTACCGAGGTTCCTGCTCATCTTCCTACGCATAAACTACAGTAGTAACTTTATGCCTTGGCCCATATGATCAATGGCATCGTAGGATCTAAAGGCATAATCATCACAGCCGCTTCCTTAGAATCCTTCGGGTAGCGACCCCTGAGCACGTGACTAGAGTCGCTTTCTCAACACCTATGAATAACCTCGATAACAATATTCACGGACGTTACTGGAGTTCCCACAGTACGGCCCTTCAAGTTGCCTCTCTTGCAGGTCATATTGATATTGTGTGAACACTTTTAAAACCACAATACGCACTGCCGCCTAAATATATTAAGTTCTCGCTGTACCCAGCAAGCCGTGGTGGCCATGTACAGGTCATTCTGGCCTTCTTGAACACGGCTCCCGACACACCCGATGACATAAAAGGCAACGTGCTTCTCAGAGCCTGCAAATACGGCCACCTGGAAGTGGTTAATTTGATGGTTGCCCTAGGGACGCCGCCTAATTTCGCAAATAGATGCTTTGAGCTAAGGAAGCCTTGTTATGAACTCCAACCAGCAGCCGTGGGGGGTCATGCTAGTATTATACGGTTACTTATTGAGAACCTGAGGATTAACTACGGCGAGGATGACTTCATGTTCAGTATCGTACAGAGTCCATTGACCCTTGCTGTACAGAGGGGGCATCTTGAATTCGGGGAGCTTCTTTTCGGATTTGGCGATGCTACAGATTATCTTTAGGCACATGATCTTCTAGTTGGCGCCCTTCCTAATATCGCTATGATCCGATTTCTTGTGCGTCTCGGTGCTGATTTGAATTTAGTCTATGTTGATTACATCTCAAATGTCAGAAACGCAATACTGTTGGTCGTTGTCAAAAACGGCCAGGAATCAGCGGTGAGGGTATTGCTGGAACTGGGGCTTTCACCAAATAGTCCGGACCAAAAGACTCATCCAGCGCTACGTGCAAAGGTCCATGGCAGGAGGCATATGTTAAAGACGCTATTGGAATTCGGCGGAGATATTGATGTGTCGGAAAGCATCCACGCTGACGAGTTCAAGACTTGGAAATATCCGATTCAGAAAAAGAAGCAAGTTGGGGAATGAAGGGGGTGGACTGGGAGAGATTTCTGAGTTTCACGTGTGGTTGCCTAGGTTTTAACCAAAATGGATTTGTGTAAGCTTCACAGAATGATTGCTATATGACGGGAATGTTTGTATTTCCTCACCGAATGTCTCACGTGAGCAGCGCCGCCTTTGCTCAGGCTCGGCTCAGGCTAGCCTCAGGTCTGCTCACCCCCATTTCACGACGTGGCGCAGCCAAGACTAGTCCCACTAGAAAATCAATAACTTTTAACGAGAAGCTAGAAAAGACTCTTCCCCTAACCAGGGATCCCAAATATATTACCGTATACACTATACTAATAAACACAAGAGATTATATAGTAGAAAAATATTAATATTCTTTTCATAAAATTTTAATGGTTTTGCTTGCGATTTAAGAGTGGATATTTTGCTTTCGCCGACTATAGGGAAGGGCCCCAAAAGTAGTGCCGGTTAGGCCGACTATTACGCTAGTTGCATTGATTATAGTATTTAATTATTGTCCCAGTACATAGGAGGGCTTTGTGCTAGGACAATAGGCGTGCTAGTGCTGGGACAGTAGGGGCCGGCACTTACAGGGCCGATGCCCTAGAACCTGCAGCATCATCGTTCCAACACTTATTCCCGTTCTAATACACCTCTACTGAAACAGTTTACCTTGGATTTAGGATCAGAAATAAAAGTGTGTTCTCATAGAAGCTTGTTGAGGCCGGGTTACTTGGAGCCTGGTGGGAAGAGTCTTTGATTTCTGTCCCTTGCTTAGCAGCAATGCTGTCAGTCGCCTGAGTTACCGAGCTAGCTTTGCTCATAGCCAGCTTTGCCCATAGCCTTTAATAATAACACTGTTCTGTACGGTCGTGGGCACTCTCTGCAGCGCCGGGCGGTGGCGGAGTTGCATTAGACTGCAACTCCTATTTGATGGCGAGATTCCAGAAAACTACATTTCAGTTGCAGATAATGGGCAGGGTCGTGGGCGCTCTCTGCAACGCCGGGCGGTGGCGGAGTTGCATTAGACTGCAACTCCTATTTGATGGCCCGATTCCAGAAAACTGCATTTCGCTTGCAGATAATGAGCCCCCGCAGTTGACTTCCCGAAAGATGGGTAAAATGCTAACTCTCGTCTTTCATCTAGTCTCGTTCCCACACAATTCGAATTCTGCAAATCTCAACTTGAAACAATCCGGTAATGGCACTCCAAGTGACTTTTGGGGCAGGTAGTCTCGTTGCTGCCGGAGTTGAGGCGGGAGACATTGCAACTCTTGTCACGCTTGGGCATCGGTTTGGTAACTGGATCACAGCAGAGAAAGGAGACGCCGAGTTCTTGGCCCTGATTGAAGAGAGCGAGTTCGGGATTCTACGCCGTCGTGGTCTCATCGACAAACTGCGGTTCCAGGCACGATGGGGCCGTCGTTTGAGACTTCTGGAAAATGGGCGCCCTCAACGATTCGATGGGCAGCCAGTTGAGCGGCTCTTATGCAGCTCCTCACAGTGGACTGTGATGATGACTTGTATCGTGGCCGCCCTTGACGAATTCGCATCGTCTTCTATGGTACGGAACATCTGCAAAGCTTTTCTCCAGCGTCTGCTCTCAGCTCAAGATGGCATTGGTATTGTGCAGGACCTGATCGACTCAAGTGTTCAGATAAGAGTTAACGGGTGGCGATCGGCAGCAACGGTTAGTCAATTCAAGCTGAAGAGTGTTGTGCAATTAAAAATGGAGGCTAAATCAAGTTAATTAGGTCAGAGAGATGAATATTGCCTGCCGAAAGATACGGGACGATCTCTTGAGGCAAGGTCTCGTCGTGCAAGGTTTCATGCCGGTCGCCGAGACTCATGAAGTTATTGACTTTCTTTACTGGCTACTCGCTCAAGAAACTGAGGTTTTTCGGACTTCATCGTCTGACATCGCTGCCATCGCGTCCTGTCTATGCCATCTCAGTTTCGAGAGTTTAACTATTGAAAACTTTGGCGTCTCTTCGACCAGAGAAACGAACTGTCGTTTGGTCTACGACAAGGCACCTCTATATTGTAGCGACGGGCGTGTTGTAGCAGATACTCGTCAGAGGATGGCATGTCGGGAACTCTCTACCACGGTTTCGTTAACGCAACCCGAAGAAACCTTTTCTACGTTTCCGATAAGCCATGAGACTGCAAACAGGTGTCGGGTGGCCTGGGAACTAGGCAGCACAGCAGGGAGCCACGTAAACCTGGGACCGTGCGAGTCTACTGGCTCGGGCTTCACGCACAATGACCTTATCATGACGTTTCGGAACAAAGGAACCTCTATCTCTAACCAGAGTAGAAAAGACTCCGGCCCATGGAGACTTGCCTCTCTTCTAGCAATATTCAGCACCGAGGAGGTCAATGGCGGCCTTACAGAGGTACTTGGCAGAGAGAACCCGAACTCACTCTTTCGTATTGCTGAATTTATCAAAGGCGGTAGTGTATCCCGCGAAAGGATGCCAGAATCTGCTATCAACGAGCCAACAATTCTAGAACCTTTCACCGTGTGTCAAGCTTTCTTTATGGGCTACTATTACCAAATCTTCTCGCAAGTCGTTGACGCCTCCACACTCGAAATACAAACCGTCACTGGCTGCTGGGGATACCAATCGCCAGAGTTCCTGCGCAGGATTAACAAACATTTTCAAGGCATGAATGGGCTATACTCTGGCTCAGATAAGAATCTGTTTTCCATGACAAGAACCGATGTTCTATCACTCATAGCAACACTATATGCCAACATGGACGTGAAGATACCTAAAGGTGACTTTAGTACACGGGCTCTGAGCCACCAAGAGTTATGTGTGGGAGTTGTCGGCAAGCGCATGATTCTTGCAAACAGCCTCGTCAACAATTGCGAAACTCTTGAGGATATCTTCCGTTTCGTCATCCTTGACTGCGACTCGGGAGGGGTTCCACGCACATGGGAAGGCCTTGTACTGACTGGCATTCCGTCACAGTTCTCAACCTGGGATGGGGAGACTCCTGAGACCGAAAGCAACGTGGTATTGTCGGGGTCAAAAGAAGACTGCACTCGGCATATTGAAGCAAATTGGGACGGATTGCCCGAACGTATGGTGTTATGCATACGGTACAATGGTCGACGAGTTGGATCACTCAACCCTATCCACGCCGACATCGCTTTCTGTATGGCTTTTATAAGGCCCTCCACAGAATCTGCCACGAGCAAAGCTTTTGGGCCTGCACATTCGTGCTTGCTCGATGATTTTGTCATCAGCAGCCGTCTCGTCACTTCGGGGCGTTTCGATCCTGACGTGCCAGTTGTAGTACATATGAAAGGGAATCCGTGTCTCCGATACGCTGCAGCTGCTTGGTACTCGGACGTCTGCGACGTTGTGTTGGTGAATAACAGCCTACAACAGGCATTTGGACACTGGAAGAGCGGTAAAGGGGTATCTAGTTCTAGTTCTCATGATTTTGTTGCCTTGGTTGGATAAGAGATTCCGCTACATATTTCTCTTTTGACCCTCGCTATGGAAGCTGAAGAAGCTTCTAGCCTGCTGCCCAGTTTAGAACCTTATGATATAGTAAGGGGTATGTACACACTTCGGTTTGCCCAATGATCTTATCAAGTGATCCTGCCTTGCTAGGATTTGCCTGAATCTCCAAGTCCTCCTGGAGCAGTGTGACTACTCCACACAGGCTAAGCAGCATTGCCCCCTCTAACCCCTTTCGCATGAATCCCTAGTATCACTATTCCATGGTGTGATTACCTCTTAACGCGGTATCTAAGCTAACCCCCCAAGCGCTTTCACATGAATATCTCAGTGCCAATAAAGCTTGGTGTGACATATATAACTTCACCTCAGTTGGGCCCCTGCCCAGCTAATCCTATACCCCTTTGTCAGTGAACTGTGCCACTACTGTGGTTCAGTATTACCGGGATTTATGAATCTCACAATGCCACTAGCCCTTTGGTGTAACTCCTTAGACACGGCATTGATATGGCATGGAGTCCCCACCCCCGTTGAGCGTCTACTAGCTGATCTGTCTCCCCTTTCGTGGAGCTTCTGCTAAGTCCTGGCTTGTCAGGATTTACATAAATCTCCCAGTGCCACTGAACACTTGTGCGACTCCTCCTGGCATGTCATCACTACTACACAATGTCACCATGAGCAGGTTTACTACCGGCGATCTCCCATGTTGTTAATCTAGCCAATAAGCTTGTCCCTCTCCTGCCTTACTCTGCGTGAGCCAAACCCATAGCCAGAGAGAGCAACTTAGCCGTTATCTCGTATGCAGGACAGTAACGAGGAGAAAGAAACACACGGATAAAGTATAGTACTAAGAGATCTAAGCAAAGATAAGTAAATTGATCCCGAAATCTATATTATACGAAATCACCTCATAGACATTAAAGAGACGTTATAGAACAAATGAGGCTAAGCCGCTTAACCTTACGAGTATCACGTGTATATAAGCGAATACAGATCCAAAAAAAGGTTCCGGAGGGAACCTTGTTAGAGCCAAAATAGGACCTGCCCCTAGACACAAGAGCAGGAAAGTACACCCGAGCTGAAAGGAGCCAGAACGGGCCCCTTGGGTACTGAAATGGGTCGCCTTAGTATGCTCAGGCCTTGCTTAGGAATGCTCACCTTCGGCTTAAGCTTGCTCACCTATAGCTCAGGCTAAAGCAGCAACTGCTCAGGTCCAGAGACGGAAATGGAAACTGTCATAAAAACATTCCTATATCAGATAGGCTGTTATATTTAATACACGAACCTTTTCATTGAGGTATACTAGTTTTCCTCTGTAAATGTAATTAAAATGTGTTCAGAAGAATTAATTTCTGAAGTTCTTATTATCTACCAAACACTGAAGTTTAGTTTGTGTAGTCTTGTCACTATTTTGCACAAGCACACTTCTTAACATTGATGTTACCTTATTTCGTTTTAAACGTCCTTTTAAACGCCCTTTTAGAGAGTCGAAAGGGCTGACTACACTTCTCTCGTAGAAGTCTAAGACCACTTTCAAAGTCAACATGTAATGTTCCTTGCATGTGATAGAACTGCCATCTGAATCCCTCCTATGGAACATGGTTATATGCATTCACATCAGATTAGGTTAGCGTTGTTTTCAAGAGAATAATAATGCTTAATCAAGCAATATCATGAAGCGCTATCTATAAATACAATACAAATATTTGCTTTAAACGCCTCCCCGAAGGACCAACTCATAACTTCACTTATCGACCCACTACTGAAAAAGAAACATAGCCTCCTATAGTCCTAGCACTTGGGATGCATTCTATTTAATTTCTTTAAGCTGCTGGTCCGAGAAGCAGGACGAGATTAGGTCCAGAAAATGCCGTATCTTTGGGAAAGACGAGCATCTTTGTGATAATCTTATTGCCAACATCCCGATGGTTCTGCGCAAGCATTTGTATAAATGGCCTTACGTTGTCGGTACCACTTATCGCTTGGAAAGCCTCTGTCATCTTGCTGTCATTGGGGTCGAGAGTAAAGACTGCTTTACTAGTTTCGGATTGGCCGGTTTTAGCTGGAGCAATTAGTTGCCATAGCCAAAAAAAAGAAAAAGGGAGAGGAGAGAAGGAGGTGAGGAACACATACATATCGCCTCGCTAATAACACCTTGAGGACCTTTACCGAAAACATTCTGTGACATCAGGATTTTCAGAGACCCAAGGTTTGCATTATCCGCTTGCACCTGCCGAGCCCAACTCTGCCAACTCAGTTCATGACTCCTCACTGTATTTGGTCCATATTGCGGCTGTCCATTTGCCGCATACGTTATAGTTCCATCCTCCTCTTGAAATCTGGCTGTCGCCACGATGATGCCTTCCTTGGTATTGACTAGCTGCGCATTAAGAGCGCCGTTAGGATCACCTGGCCTTGGAGCCGGCGGGACAATAGACTTCCACTCCTTAAGAATAAATTCGTCGTTAAACGTGCCCACGGGATCACTCAGGAGGCCATGTACGTCCGGATCTGCCCAGATCTTGGGTTGATTAGTCTCGCTTTCGATATCCCCTACTTCTTCATACGCAAGATCGACGTCAGGAAATGTATCTTTAGGTGTATTCGCGGAAATTCGGTCTGTGAGTTTGTCCAGGTTAATCTGCCCGGTCGTTGTGGCACCGCCATAATCTTGAGTCTGGTCTATTCGGAGGGCGCAGCGCTTTCGATGCTTGCAGACTAATGCGTCATCGTCTGAAAGGTCCCCTGGAGCGGAAGGATCAGCGACCGACTGATCAGCAGGCGGTTGCTCGGGGGTTGTTTTGGGAGGTGGCTGTGGACCTTCGGGGGGTGGTTGTGGACCTTCAGGGGTGGTATCATCTGCAGGTGGAGGTTGAGGACCTTGGGGAGTAGAGGCATCAGCGGGAGGTGGTTGTGGTCCTTGCGGAGTAGAGGCATCAGCGGGAGGTGGTTGTGATCCTTGCGGAGTTGAAGCATCTGCGGGAGGTGGTTGCGGACCTTGAGGGGTTGTATCGTCCGCAGGAGGTGGTTGTGGTCCTTGCGCCGGGGGAGTCTGCGAATCAGTTCCTTGTTGCTGGGAAGGGACTTGATCGGAGCCTTGTCCAGTTCCTTGGCCAGGGCCCGTCTGGTCTCCAGTCTGAGGAGAACTATCACCACCACTTTCAAAATCACCACCGTCGCTGTCATGCGGCCTGACTCTGACACTGGCCCTTTTATTGACAATGGGCAAGAAATGAGAGCAAGTCTTGCTAGGAATACAAGCATCGGAGGCTACGTAGACAGTGTCAATGGGTGTGCGCTATTTGGATAAGAGGGAGAAAGGGGTTGGGATATACTTGAGACTAGCTTTGAGCGCAACTTAGAGCGAGCTACATATCCCGTAGCCCGCGCATTGGCAAGTGAAGATAAAGCAGCAAGTACGAGCCCTGCTACCAAAGGCTTTGTGAGACGCATGGTGGTTAAGCGAGAAGTGTTCGCTAGGAGATTGGTAATTTAATGTTTCGAACAAGATATATTTGCTGGTTGTTGACGATGAAGAACGTGAGCTTCCTCCGCAGGAGTCAACGCAGGGAGAAGAAACAATGAAGAGGTGAAAATGATGAGGTGTGTGACGAGGATAAAATTCTATGAATTCATCCTCCTTTAAGTATTTCACATTCCTTTCATGTTACATTTCCTTTCTAACTCCGATCAGTGTGTAATACTCCAAAAAGACCATCGACAACAGGTCAAGCAACAAGCGACCAGAAAACTCATCCTCTTAGGCCATTTCTCGAAGATTAACATCCTGCACATCCCCTATTTCGAGATTTTGCCAACTATGATCATGCTTAGCCTTGTTTCATACCCACTAGAAAAATTCATGGTCACTGCTGAGCCGTAAATCCTCAATAAAATGGAAAGCCTGAGTACAAAATGCTTACTTACTATCACGGAACGTGAGACACCCGAGAAAATGATAAATCGCTAGCGGCTAAATACCAACAAACATGCATGATCGCGCGTTGGGTACAATAAGGCTTACTTTCCAACAGGAAAGAAGTGTAGAAATAGAGTTCTGACATGAATAAAATCAGTAGGGAGGTTGGTGAAATTCATCAACCGCAGCAGATTCTGTGCCCCTGAAATGCATCTTCAGGTGAGCTTCAGCAGGCTAACTTGCTAAGTTGGTAACCAACCGGGTCATTTTCAACCACTTTAACAATCATAGGGTTGAGAGGCGTATAAAGACAGTTTGAGATGCTGGGGGCAAACATCCTTCAACAATCCTTGCGGGCACCCCCCTTTTCTTTCCGTGATCAAGTGCATCACGTGTTTTTACCAAACACTTCAAAATTAAAAANCTTCGAACTAAGATGCAGAAGAATACTCAAAAGCACTAATTATTAATACACCTAAGTATTTATATTACTATTTTAAGCCAAGTATTTACTCTTTTTCATTCCATTATTTTGAAGTGTGCTTGCACGTACACTTCAAAAAAGTTAAATATCTATAAACCAGCATTTCATTTCCTCTAAAGCAATAACAATTATTACTTCCAATACAAACCATACGATTCTTACCACCTGTATATGCATCTATCCACCTAACGTAGCCGCCGAAGCGCGCGGGGCAGATTGATACAGTAAGACAACAACAGACTTGAAACGAATAAAGGTAGGAATACATACACCACAAAATCTAACCGCACCACCAACAAATTTTTATTTTCCTTTGTTTATTTCCGCCGGCGTCGGTATGTCAGCTCTTGGGATGACAGTTGGGTCGCGGGGCGGGCCGAGGTCGGTGAAGGAATGGCCGAATCCGCCGTGTTGGTATCTTATTTTCGTCCTATTCCTTGCTCCTCTTACCCATTCATAATGCGTACCGCAATACTAGCAGTCGATTCTTCTTTCTGATTGGCAAGTTATCTGCAGCATTTGCTCTCTCCTGGGAGAGTTCTTCATAAGCGGAGGCGTACCTGTGAGATTGACACCCCTGACCTAACGCCAACTCTCACCACAAAATGTACGTATATACAATCATGCCTATGGGCAAATTTATCTCGAGGTCGAATGTTGGTATTAAAACTTTCTCGTCGTAGGATTCTTCGGATTCTTTTCTATATTGTGTTCCGGGCTAACAATAGTTAACGTTCTAACGCAAGTGAGGATTTGTGAAATGTGGAAAAAAGATTTGTTGGAAAAATGTCATTGAGAGGGGCAGACTCCCGCACTTTACTATACTCAAGATTGAATAGGTGAGGTATAAGACTCGTCGTCCGCTCATTTGTGTAAATAATACTCTGAGTGTTACATATCTCACCAAGCCTTTCGGCATTCACGGTCTTCTTTAGCATACCTCACTCTTTTCTTCCCCTTTACAAGGCACCTTCATCCGACATTTCAAGAATACTTCTTCTCTCTTCACATCAAAAGTACCCTCTACTTCCCCAAGCCTTAAGCCACCCTCCGTCCTACATCAACGTCCTCAACTCCTCCCTCCCAACTCCAAACCACAACAACAAAACAACAAAACCATGGCGTTCGTCGCCGGCTTTGGTCTAGACCTAGCCGTGAGCGCCCTAAGTCTCAGCCAAACCTTTGCAGACCAAGGAGGCCAAACAACCGTACAAATCGGCATAGGAAGCCAAGCAAGAGACGAGACCGGACCCGATACTTGCGGCGGGACTTACCCTAGCGTTTACTTATTTGATACTCATGGGGACATTACTGCTACGGATCCTGGCATTGTTGGGGTCGGTCCGGGGAGTAATGAGGATAGCAGTTTTCAGACTGATTCGACGATTACTCCTGGTAATTAGTTTATTTCCTTGGTCCTTGTTTCTAAACTCCCTGTTTTATGTGCTTGGGAAGAAGTTTTATCCCTTCCGCTTGTCTTGCTTTTCACCTCTTCGAGAGACAAAAAGAAAGAAAAAAAAAAAAACTGAGTGCTAATATCCAACAGAATACATGAAACTCGTCGCCTCCTCAAGCGACGCAACATGCATCGCGTACGCCTCCCTCACCACCCCAGGAGGCGACCACCGAACCTGGCACGCCGGCTACGTAAAACAATGCAACGACCTCAAAAACGGCAACATCTGGTATCCCAGTCCCGAACTAATTCCCGGAACCGATTTCCGCCCCGGCTGCGTCTGGCTCAGCAACGACGAGCGCTTCCTGCAAGCCATCTCCTTCAAGATGACAGATTTTGGCTTCCCAGAGACGCAGCAGGCACAGGATATGCAGGATCAGTATACGCAGTTTCCGAATACGCTGTGTCAGGCGCCCGGGAGGATGGCCATGTGGGAAACGATGGATGGTGAGGCGGCTTTTTGTATCCCGTTTTATGACTTTGATGTCGTGAAGGATCCTAATGGGTTTGATGTGGATTTTCAGAGGATTGTCAGCGGTCATACACTTGGGTGTAATATGGGAAGTAGTACCTTTTTTCATCAACTTATCATACCCGGCTTTGGCCCCAAAACTCTTACGCCAGCGCAGGAAGCAGCCGCAAACGCCTCGGCCTCTGCTTCTTCTGCTTCGGCTGCCGCTGCGAAGACTTCTGCTGCTGCTGCTCAGGAATCTGCAAATGAGGCGGGGACAAATAAGAACGCTCCTCCTGATGGAGCGGGAAATATGGGTGGTATACTTGGTGATATTCCCGCTTCTGATGCTGGGGGATCAGAATTCACGATACCTGCCACAGCAGCTCCGAGCACATTTGTTAGCCCACAATCTACAGTACTCGCTACAGCGGCTGCAAGTACAATTTCCAGCCCCCCAGAATCAACAATACTGGCTACAGCAACACTGAGCACAGTTGCAAGCCCACAATTGACAACACTCGCTACAGCGGCTGCGAGTACAATCGCCAGCCCAGAAGAATCAACACAAGAATCAACAACACCCGCCCCAGCAGCCCCAAGCACAGATCTCAGCGCACCCACAACAGGCCCCGAACCCAACAGCCCCCCAGATGGTGCTGGAAACAACGGCGCATCTTAGGCGACATCCCCGCCTCAGACGCCGGCCACGACTTCACCATCTTCTCCACCCCAGCAGCAGCTCCCAGCAGTACAGCTTCAGGCCCCCCACCCGGCTTCTCCAGCTCCCTCTCACTACCCTTCAACCCGGGCTCCAACGATAAAAGATCTGCCAGCAAACCCAGCAAAAGACAAGAAAAAAGTCGTGCAGTTCTAGCTCGTAGAGAACGACTGAGAGGGAAGAAAGATTATTGCGTTGATAGACTAGTGATTAGTCATTTGAGAGATCATAGCGCGAGAGAGGTTTGTGGGATGAAGAGTTCTTGGGGTCCGGATTTTGTGTCAGTGGTTGAGGGGGTTTATTGTGATATGTGTGAGAGGGAGCTTTGGAGTGTTTGTGATGAGGAGACTACCGAGTTTTGTTTTGATTTGGAGAGGAGGGAGATGAGGTTTGAGGAGCGTGGAGGTGGTGCTTTGAGGGGTGAGTGAGTGGGACTTGAGGAAGAGGTTTATGAAGGTTGATGAGTGGTTGTAGATGCGACGACGGGTGGGCTTTTGGGTACGGCGTTTTATGGTTTTGCGGCATACTCTGTTTAACAGTTAGCTTTGGGCATATAAGGGGTAGGAGAAATTCTGGCGTTATTTTAGAAGAAGGCGAGGAGTCATTTAGAAAAGAGTATAGCAGGCTGCTTTCAAAAAACAATTGTAAATATTAATCGAAACATTTCATCTCGTATGCGGTAGGGGGGAAAGTTTCACAAGTGATGAGAATTCCCTTCAAGGAGTCATATTAACTCCTCAAGAGGGAAAACTTAAAGAAGTTTATGACCACGAAAGTTGATAACTTCAAAAGCCGCGGCCTGATTACTTCATACTAGCGGAAAAGCATCCTTCGCTCTTGATAAAGGAGTAGAAAATTGTGAGGCCAACCACCTGGGAAGCCAGTAAGACTGCCGCACCGTACAACAAGTCAAGAAAAGGTACTAAAACTTTCAGGGGGAGAATGCCAAATAACCATGTTCCAAAGCCAAATTAGGCCACTCAAAATCATGTTCTCACCGTGGCTATGGAATAGAGTCAAGTAAGCACTCTATTATCGAGTATTCGCGTGGTATGCGAGAGCAAACAAACGAAGGGAGAAGAGAGAATACTCTCCAAAAGTGCGAAGTGCCAAGATTCTGCTCCAACTAGTAAGCCGCGGCGAGGAAGGAGAAGAGACGTTACTGCCATATAGACTATACCCGGAGCAGAGGCACATCACGTGAAAGTGTCAATTTTGGTAGGGGTGAGGAAAGCGTACCTAGGCACCACCGAAGTGGAAGAAAGCAGTCAGTTTGAATCATCATTATTATCTACTATCATGACAAAACGCATACAAAAAGCACGCACGTTGTCTGCCTGACCAATCCGCCGCAAACGCCTGCCCATGCATCTTTCTGAAGGTATCATAATTCCGTCCTGTCAGCCTTTCCTATACCACCGAATAGAAAATCAATATTGATCGTAACCACCTTGAGCCATCATGCCGGGTTGTGCGTATCCACGCTGTTGGATGGGCATTTGTCCCGGAGGTGGCTGGTTTGGGTGTCTCATTTGTCCACCAAGATCGTTGAACCATGGGTGTTGGAGCGCATCGTGTGCAGATATCCGCAATTCAGGTCTCAACTGCAACATCCTCTGCAAGAGGTCAATTCCACTTGGGTCGATTTGCGGCAAAATAACTCGCAAATCTTGAGTTGCGTACATCTGGAAGTTTTGCTTGTACTCAGTGTATTGTGAAATGCCTGGCCAAGTTCGCTCTGAGGGTGTGCCCATGATTCGGAAGATGCGTACCAGTTGATCCTCGTTGGTAGTTCCTGGGAACAGAGGTCGACCCGTGTACATTTCCGCCATAATGCAACCAGCAGACCATATGTCGATGCTGGTATTATAGGTACGGCTTCCGAGAAGAACATCGGGGGCGCGATACCAAAGGGTGACAACCTCATTCGAGAAGGTATTGACCGGAATTCCAAAAGCTCGAGCAAGCCCGAAATCGGCAAGTTTAAGTTGACCTTTGTTGTTGATGAGGAGGTTTTGGGGTTTGAGATCGCGATGCAAAACTCGATTTGTGTGACAGAAATCAATACCCTGGAGCAGTTGATGCATGAAGGACTTGATGGTGATTGGATTCAAAGCCCCTCGGTCGCCCTGCGTATCCATATATTTCTTCAAATCCTTGTCCATATATTCAAAAACGAGCATGAGCTTGTTCTCGGTGTGGATAACATCGTGGAGGCTGACAATATTCTCGTGCTTCAGCTCCTTCATCAAGGAAATTTCTCGAATGGCTGTTGAAGGCGTCCCTTCCTCGGAGTCTAAATGAATTTCCTTCAAGGCTACCAGTTCTCCAGTTTGTCTATTTCGTCCTTTGAAGACCTGGATGAGTCAGTAGGGTCCAAGATAATTGCCTTTGCGAACAACATTGTACAGCGCAGAGCAACCAAGAATCAATACGGCTCAAGACGATTGGCATCGCGCCCTACAACTTCGCAAATGCATTTTTGCTCCCCCACGTACCGTAGCATATGTTCCCTCTCCCAACTTCTCCAGCTGCTGGAATGAGCTTGGGTGTCGCTTGTCCATTTCTGCGGGTGGTTCTTCGGTGGCGAGATTGTGTATACTGATTGTACTGGGGACAGTAGGAGGCAGTCTCTGGAGGGTAGGCGATGGAGGAAATGTTCGAAAAGGAGCCTGGACAGAAGGGCGCTGGCGCGATGTGTATCGAGGATCGAAAAGCAATGAGGCTGGAGTGCAAAGATTGTCGAGGATAGCGAACGCGTCCTTCGACCCGTGTAATGAAGCCGTGGTGAAGAGAGCGAAGGGTAGGTAGGCAAGTTAGATGAACTTGCGAGACCTCGAGACCCTTTTCTTGCTAGTCCTGCGTCGGTTGAGATCACCGCTGGATATTGGCAACTATTGGGCGGAGGGGCTTGGGGAGTTTGGCGCTGGCCGTCAGTGAACGAGCGTGGGGCTTTAGGTGTTTAAGCGCCCCTCAGCGCCTAAATTTTGGTGGGAGTTTAGCAGTGGCAGTCTGCCAGTCCAGTGAGGGGCCGACGACCGATGGCGGCGGAGAGACCGAGTGCCTGAGCGGGTGCCTGGGTGCCTGAGGATATGATCCCCCAATAACGGCCGCCGAGAGGCTTGAGGTTGCCGCGGGGTACGACGCACGAATGAATGTTTGAATGCTAGGCTTAGTCTTACAACTTCAACGCCTTCAACTCCGGCGACCGCCATATCTCTCAAAGAACTCTCAAAGAAATATTCAAGATTGATATGAATACAATAACTTCATTCACTTCTCAGACATCGACCATCCCTCTATCATGCGCCCTTTACCCGGCGAAGATGCCTTCACAGGGCGGTCGCGGAGTGCCAGCTTGGCCGATAGCGATACGACACCGCTGGCAAGTCGAAGCCAGCCTCCGCAGATGACTTACTTCCTGGCAGATGAGAAAACCATGGAATCCTCTCAGTCTTCTCAATCCAGTCCTTCTCCCCTCTTTCCGAAGCCACGCGATACCCTCAAGAGTAGCACGTACGGCGTTGAGAGTCTTGAAACCACGATAAGTTCCTTAGCTCCAGATAGCGATGATTCGGAAGAGAGGGCCAGGAAGGCGAGGCATAACTGGAAGAAGAATCTTGGACGACCTATCTCGAGAAATTCAGAGGAGGACCTGTCCGAAGCCGTATCTCCCATGTTCAAGTCGTCCGCAGATATTAGCAGAGATGCCTCTCCATCCCACCAACGGAGATTATCCCAAGCCACGATTTCGCGCCCCTTCACTCCTTTGTCATTTGGGTCGCATGCTCCAGCCTCGCTCATGAGTAGTCCAGGTTCGCGCAGAAATTCCGATGCTGGTTCATATTTGGATGATATTGCGAGTCAGGCCATTGTTTCGAGCGGGGATGAGGAGCGGGAGGGTGGACAAGATATGATGGATAGTGGAAGTGCACCGCAACTTGTTATGCCGAGCATCAAGATGCCCAGCAGAAGGCCCTTTACAGAAAAGGGGAAGAATATGGGGAGGTTAAAGGTGTTAATTGCTGGAGATTCAGGTAAGTGCAAAGATTCTGGGTTTCCGGCATGTCTAACACTTTGCAGGTGTGGGTAAAACATCCCTAATCAAGGCAATTGTACAAACCTGCGAAGACATTGTACATGTTGACCCGTTAACGCCGAATCCAATATCGATTCCCGAGCCACGACGAAAGAGTTCAAGAACGAAATCGAGAAATGGGCATGGAGAGATGCAAACAACATCGCAGATTACGGAAGTCTATGCCAGTACCAGAGCGTATCCTGCCTGGTGGTCTGATTTAGAAGAGAGTCGGATATTGCGAAGAAGAAAGAGCTTGGGTGATTCTGTGCTTGAGAGAAATTTGTGTTTTGTTGATACCCCAGGTTATGGCCATAAGACATCAGTGTGTATTGCAAGGAGGTTTCGGTGATATGTGCTGACATTTGCAGTGTTTGGAATGCATAACCCCAGTCGTGGACTATATAGAGTCACATCTGAGGAAGGCAACGTCTCTTGAGAACATGACTGAATCAGAAATGATCAGCATGTTAAGTGGTAATGGAGGATCACAGGTTGATTTGGTTCTCTATGTGATTCAGCACCGTAAGATCACCATTTAGTACTAGCAAGGCGTGTCTAACAAATTATCAGGAATAAAACCGGTCGATCTTGAGTATCTACGGCGGCTGTCACCTCTCACGAATGTCATTCCCCTACTTGCTCAGGCGGACAATTTATCATCGCAAGAATTGGCCTCATTAAAAGAGAATATTCAAAGCGAGCTCGAAGGAGCTAATATTCGATCATTTCAATTCGCAGTCTCACCCGAAGAAGCATTTTCACAAACATCAGCACCATTTGCAGTTTCCACGACACCTTCTAAAGACCACGAAACCATGGACGCAAGTCTACTAATGTCCCCTGACTATGTATCGCCGCTTATTCCCTCCGAATTACACACTCTCGTCTCACATATCTTCGATCCATCAAGCATTTCATGGCTCCGGCATTCTGCGGCAAAGAAATTCATCCAATGGCGAGATTCTAGCATGGCTATATGCAAACCACAATCTTTATACCAACCACTTAACCCACCCGCTGTTTCCTCATCACACATGCTGACGGGACCAGTTGGAGCAACAACATCTTACGCTTTGGCACGGATCACAGATCATACCCAAAGAGAAGAACGAATGGCGCAAGTCCGGCTCGCAAACTGGGCGGCAGACTTGCAGCGAAGTCTTCAAAACGAACGAGCTCGGTTTGATGCTCTGGCGCGGAGCGAAAGAGCAGTTTGGCTTACAGAAAGACTTGGCGAATGTGTTCAAGACGGGACAATCATTCCGATTTCAGAGGCTAGACAGCGGGACGATGGCTATTCAGGAGCGCTGGTAAATCAAAGCACATATTCAAGGCGAAAAGAGAGAGATTTCAACATGCAAAGGGGAGTGGACAAGCATGATCCTCTTGGCCTTTTAAAACTCAACGCAGAAATGAAGCACAAAGGCTGGGTAGCCATGAAAGTCATCAGTAGCTTCGGCATCCTCGGCGGCTTCGCATTCTGGATGTTGAAAACATGGCATATAACTGAAGAAACACAAATCTGGGGTCTTGGTGTTCGGGATTGGTTTGAGTCGGGGGCGATTGATTGGCGCTAATCTTGAATGGTACAGCACATATGCGAATTTGATGAAGCAATGATGGTTTTGCACAGGTAGAGGAACTTGCAGGAATTCGGCGTTTGTGAAACCCCTCTTTTGTTCTATTTTATTTATACTATTTGATCCTTTTTTTGAAGCGATGGGCATTCTGAGTTGATGGGAAGTAATTGTCTACGGACTACTTCGAGGTGCAGGCGGGCAGGCGGGCAGGCGGGCAGGCAGGCAAGGCATGGTTTGGAGAACACTGGGCAGGCAAGGCAGGCATTTCCTCTCTTTTGAACATCGGGACACGAGAAGGAGAAGTACATAAACCAGCATATACAAACGTACGGTAGTGGACGTGGAATGGAATCACCCCCCTAATTATGAAAAAGACTGTTTGCTTCCCTTTTTTTCCCCCTTTGGTGGAGTGATTTAAATTAATAATCTGTTGGGTCTTATACTTGTTCTGTAAAGGCAGTCGCTGTGAAGTCGTTTTGGACGCTGGAGTGTTGAGTGGTGGTGGAGAATTTTGCAGCGCTGATTGTGGAAGAATTCGTTGATATATGTATTCAAGGTTACGCCCTTGATGTCTGAGACTCATGATAATTTCAATTCGAAGATCGATCTTATGTTGCACTTCGAAACGGAGTGACGATTCAGTGCATCGTACCACTTTCGAGACTATGCATGTCTGTCCAATTATCCCTAAACTTTAGAAACAAAAACGGCGGTTTTGTTGCTCTTCGCAGTTTGTTCGCTCGAGTCGCGGCACTCATTATTCATCGTGTCAGATCCTGTCGATTTGTTTCTTTTTGCAGGTGATGGACGATTCGGTTTTTGGATGGGGAATCATGCCATGTTCGGATGTTATTATTGGATTTTTGGGAGGAAAGGAGGAGGGTTTTGTTGCTCTTTGCAGTTTGTTGCTTGAGTCGTGGATCTCGAGGATAAGGCGGAATGGAACGACTCGAGTGAGGAGATGCGAGGTGCAACAAAGCTGAAATATTGGAAGGGGATATCAATTTTGGGGGTTGGAAATGCAGTGGGGTGGATATGAGGCTGAAGATGGCTGACTCGAGGCAAGGCAGAAGAAAGGAAAGAGAGAGGAAAGGATGGATTGAGATGTGTTTCAGAACTATCACTTGAGTTGCAGCTATTGAACATTTGGTGAAGTCTGATACGGCGACATGCGAAGACGAAGTTTCCGCACTGACGTTCTGGACGGAGTATAGGAGGTCTTGTATTCCCCCTCCCCACTTCCCGCACTCCCGTGTTCCCGAGTCCCGAATTCTGGGTCCTGAGTCAGTTGGGTGAGGGGTTCCTTCCAGAGCTTGAAACTTTTAAAACTTTAGTATCATTGCACAAGTGATATCTTTTATTACTCTACGAAATATAGCTACCTAGGTATGCTACAAAAATTAAAGAAGCTATAAAAGACTTCGGTTTCTAACCCCTGATAACCAACCATCCTTAAGCAGAGAAGGAGAGAAACTAAATGACCCACCGCTCTAACAAAGTCACCAGGGCTTTTTTTCCTAAACATGGCTCTTTTTCCGTTATAGTAAAATACAATCGACGAGATAAAAACTTATCCGGAAACTCCATCCCCCTCACAGATTCACAGTACCGACAATAGGAATCCGAATCCCGCTCCCTCCCGCAGCCCCCTAAAAACCCCCTCTCTCAACCCTTCTCTCACTCCCCTACCAACCCTTTTTTTATTTTCTCGCTATGCATCCATNNTCNNANGGTCAAATGATTCGCTAGAGTTGGCTATACGAGAAGCAGAGGTAGTATAGAGGTCGCTTGAGGGCAAGCTTTTAAAAAGGGGGGGGTGATGTGACAGATCTGGTGCGAGTCACGTGTCACGAGCTAGTCTGTTCTGGGACTAGTCCAGGAGCTGCGCTCCCTTAAGACGACAGTCCTTCCTGTATCTAGCTTCTTCTCTTCTTCGTCGATAATTCTAAGAAACAGAGAGTACTACTTGATTTGCACTGCTTGCGTACGCTGTGACAACTAAAGTTATTAAAATACTAATTTAGAGTTAAATAAGTCTTATTCCTTAGATATATAATTTGTCTAGAGAAACTAAGTATTGACCTAGAAAAGAACGAAATAGTTAGAAACTAGGATCCTTTTAAAAACATAAAGAACGTCTAGTTATTCTTAATATTTACTAACTTCTACTAAATATTTATTAAAGACTATAATAAGCTCGCTAAGCCGCTAATAAACCTTATTTATAAAGGAATTATATAGAACTTTAAGGACAACCTAAAGTGCTTATAGGCCTTTATAGACCTTAAAAGACGATTTAAGAAAAAACTAATCCTTAAGTTATACTTAATAGACTATAAAAGTATAGTCGAGTATAATATGTCTAATATATATATTAGTATAGTCTACCTATAGAAGGTAGATAACGAGAAGACTTATCTTATCGCCTACTTCTTATAGAAACTATCCTTTATAAGATAAAATTATAATATCTATAAGAAAGAGTTACTTATGATTATTAAAGTCTTTGACTATTAGAAGGTCTATCTTTAAGAAGCTCTATTTCTAACTACTATCCTTAATAACTATACTAATCTTTAAACCTTTATTATTATAAAGTTCTTAGAGAATTATTAACTTATAAGATAGGCTAAGAAACTATTATACTTTAATATTATAATTAAATATATATCTAAGAAAGATAACTTATAGGCTAATACCCTAAATAAGAAGCTAGGTTATAAAAGCGATAAAGTCTATTAAGAGTTAGTATTATTTAAATAGGAAGACGATCTCCTTATACCCGCTATTAAGGAAGCTATAGTGACTGAATAAGCGGATGACTTATAGGTAGTTAAGATCTAAGAAGCCGGATTAGGACTTACGTTAGACTAGATCGATAAGCTTAAGATCTATTAAAGAGACGCTAGAATCTACCTGTTCTTATATAATAAGAACAATAAGATCTTTTTATTAGAAGCTATCTAAGAAGAATTTATTATAGAATAATATATATTATTAGCCTATAGACACTAGGGTATTAGAAGAACTTACTTCTAACTATTAAAGAACTACTAGTTTTCTAGAATAAAGAAAGAAGTCGAATAGATCGTTATAGAATATTATAAGTATTTATAAAACAAATCGTTAAGATATTTATCTTATAAATAAATATAAACTAGAAAGATACCTACTAAACCTTAAGAATCGATATTATAAGACTTTATTACTAAGTTATTAAAATTAAAAGACCTTATAATATAGGTTAAGTATAACTCGATCCTAGTAATTATAGATAGACTTACTAAATATAATATCTATATCCTATATTAAGAATTAAGTACTACGAAAGAACTATTATATATCTTTCTAATAGCTATTATAATAAACTATAGACTATTAAAAGAGATATATTTCGATCGAGATAAGTTCTTTATATTAAAATTCTAGACTATCTTAATAATATCCTTAAGAGTTAAGAGGAACCTTAATACGGCCTTCTATCCTTAGACTAATAGCGAAAACGAACGAAACAATTAAGTTATTAAGGCCTATTTACGCTATTATTACGATTAGAGGTAAGATAACTAGATAGCCCTTTTACTACTAGTATAGTTAGCCTATTACAGATTAATAAGTAAGACTATAAGCGTTATTTTATTCTTTACGAACTATAGATTTAAGCTAGTAGTATATCGAGAACTAGGAATATCGACGGTTAATAACAAACAAGTAAAGCTATTAGTAATAGAGATAATTTAGGTATATAAGACGTTAGTAGAAGAATTAAGGTTTATTATAGATTAAAACACCGACTATTATAATAAACAACGTAACTAGGAGCCTACTCTTAAAAAAAAGGATAAAGTTTATCTCTTTTATACGAATATCTTAATAAAAAGACTAAATAGTAAGCTCGACTATAAAAAACTCGGACTATTCCTAATTAGCGAGAAGCGCGGACCCCTAACCTATAAACTTTCCCTATTAAGAAAAATAAAAGTCTACCCTATATTCTATATATCTCTCCTCGAGCCTACGCTAGCTAAAGTACCTGTTATTACGTACTTAGAAGCTGTGATGCGATGGCGTCGGAGGTCCGCTACTGTTTGGCGAAGCCACGTGATAGTCACGCGACTAGTCACGCGGCCCGGGCGGACTTCGGCCGCAGCGTAGCTGTAGTGCATTCTTGCCTTATATAGCGTGCTAAGCGTATTCCCCCTACGGGTGAATACTATGGTCTTTTGGCCCAGCNGGCAGTGCGATCTAGAGCTTAGCGATCCATGTCACAGCGAGGATGATCTCTGTCAAGGGACCATCTATCACCCCCTGACATCAGAATCATCTCCATCCATTTAAAATGTCGTACCATAGTCGTCCACTAACTTTCGAGCCCTCTATATGATCTAGAGACCAAACCCCCTTTCTTTTCACTGGCATAATCATAGTCAGTGCCTTAGATGTCTAATATTCTTGCTTTAAGATAGGGTTAATCTCCTACTTCCACGGCTTCCGGGCAAGCCTCGTCTCACATTAACATAGCTCCCTACATTCATCAACAGTGGCTGCGTGTGCACCGAAACGAGAACAGGTTCGTCCTGCAGGACGGGAACCGACTTGGCAACATCACGAACTCCCTCCCCCATCCTGCAAATCAATACCCATCCCTTATTTTCTTTATTGGCAAACAGGCCAGGTCGCGAGCGCTGCGAGCGATATCCTCCTATATTTCTACCTCAATATTCTTAGTGTTCTCTTGACTTATAGTGTTAGTAGTAGGAATGTCAGCGGTGTCATTTACGGCCGGAGGGGGAGCTACGAAGGGATTTCTTAGAGGGAGGCTTTGAAAGAATCGAGCCAAGTTGGGTTGTTATACACGTATCGGGGCTATATGTATTATATTATAGGTAGAGATATCGTCAGGTTGGTCTCGTGATATAATGTGTCATGCTCGTCGACGTAGATAGCTTCCTACTGAAGTTGCGTATCGCTAGCGTCTTGAGCTAGAACGACGTTCTATACGCGGAGGCCGAGTCCTAGTAATGTCTAAGCAGCCTCCTCATCGCCAAAAGGACGCTCAGCAACCGCTTCGGCCTGTTCTAATCTCTATAGAGTCTGCTGCTAATTGGCTGCCACTCTGGCAGTGCTACGTTGCAAACAAAGTCGCCGCATCCGCTCTGCGGTTTGTTGCCGCCGCC
Source organism: Cudoniella acicularis (assembly GCA_013054445.1). NCBI lineage: Eukaryota > Fungi > Ascomycota > Leotiomycetes > Helotiales > Helotiaceae > Cudoniella > Cudoniella acicularis. The sequence continues at coordinate 5,149 of JAAMPI010000164.1, read as the reverse complement.
GTACAACGGCTGTATCGTCGGTATTGGTGGAAATAGGGCGACCGCGTTTGGGCATTATTATGATCAATTTGAAGAGCAATTAATTACGTAATCGTGATGTAGTTGAATTGTGACGCTGCTTAGGGGGGATGTGAGCAGGCGCCAAGACGAATTGTGACGCTCTTGGCAAAATCGTCTAAGCTCTCAAAGACCACCAACTTTGACACGACAGTACACTTGCCACATAACATCTATAAACAAAAAGAAGCATGATCTTGGTAGTAGGAGAGGCCCTCTACACGCTGGTATAAAAATATATTTGGATTTCCTACGTTCAAGGTCTAACCCCTGGACTTGGCGAGATACGCTAGTCCCAACTGGGAAATCGTGTGAAAAAACGGAGGCTGGTTATTCAATTGGTTGTATCGGATATGCACTAGAGAGACGACACTTAGACTATCGAAGACATGAAGGTCTTGTAAGCCGGGTCATGGAAGGCAGTCGCCGTGTGCCTTTCACTCTTCATCGTGCCACTTGAACCAGGGCCACAGACAAGATTATGGATGGGATGAGTGCGGCACTCGCCATACTTCGATTACGAGCACTACTCGAGGCAATTCGCTGCAGTCTTAATACAAAAACTGTCTATGTACAGACTTTTCTAACCTTCTTCATGGGCGAAAACGATGTCTGGCAGCACATTAGCTACGAAAATCCTCGCTTCCTCATATCAATGAACATATCCTCCAGCGCATCGTGCGTATCTTTGACCCGGTACCCCAGCTCGCTGAGTTTCTTAGCAAGCTTGCTCGCGTCGAAGATGGGATTGCAGCGCGGCGCTTTCAAAACTGCTTTCTGGTCTGCTAGCTCAAAGTTCTCCCACTCGAGCGAAGGGCGGACATGTTTCTTGGCGAGCGACAGGATCTGGTTGTTGGTGAAGGGTTGAGGACTGATCTGTGCCCGGCGAATGTTAGCAGGCCCTCGACAACCAGCTCAACGGTTGAAAGCAACGTAGCAAAATAATTCGACCTACCAAGTTATATATACCGGTCTCACGATGACTAGAGAGCAGTATGGCTCCGGGCAGTAGGTCGGGCAGGACAGTACCAGACTGCAGATGTGACGTGCATTAGTCACGCAACTTAACGCAGTACAGATCACTATATCGTAAACTTACGGCTTGTATATTCAGAATTCTCTTGTAGGTAAACAGTTTGGTAAGAAGGTTATTTGGGTCTAAATCTGCAGAGATGGGCGCGCGGACGCGAAGAAGGAGGAGATTCGGATAGTGTTTAATGGCCTATGAATGCATAAGTTCGTAATCCAGTCCAGTCAAATCAGATAGATATGAAGAGCTCATCGCAGTTTGACCCGACACGTACGTACACTTTCGCTGAGCAATCTCGTATGTGAATAGAAAGAGTCGGCGTAGAAGGGTTCATCTTCCTCAGTGAAATGATGGGCGTCGGCTGGGTGATCAGAGTCATGTTCAAAGATGCAAGCCGATCCGAACTGCGTCATGTGTATGTCAAGCAGAAAGCAGCAGTCGACCAGGTTCATAACGCCCAAGATGTTGGATCGAGCAGTCTCAACCTTGTGGTCTTCGCACCAGTCGGCGTTGGGCAGACCGCGTACCCCAGCGAAGTTCATGACGCGGCTTGGGACATATCGTTCGAGGTCACTGTGCTCAAGTTAGGAGGCTGTTTGAGTCGGCAGTTTGGACTTGTGGAAAGACGTGTGATGAAAAGGGTGTTGGGGGTGAAAAACTAACCTCATCACCTCCTCTCGGTGTTCCAGTCTAGCAAGGGCGGTGGCGACGGTTTTCCCAGACTCTTGCAACAATTGCTTGACTTGCGAGGCAATCCAGCCATTGCCTATGTGAGACATGGTCAGTGTCGCGGGTCCAATGGCATGACGTTATCGTCTTCAAGCCCTGATACACACCGAAGAGCAAAAAGTCCACGGAGCTCTCTTTGCTAATCATGTCTAGAAGTTATTCCAAATTATGCACCTCTATTTTATTCCTGTGGGAAAATTGAGATTGCTGCGTCTGGATGCTTGACAGAAGGGATGCTGTACAAATGCCAGATAAACAATTGTAGAGACGCATGAGAGCCTGTGAGCAATTTTGATGATACCTACTTGAGTTAAACTACAGTATCTTATGTCAGCGCATATGGCATAGAAGTTTTTGTCTTGTGCCGCTTCGTGTTGGAGTTGACTTCGTTTCACGCGCTGACTCCGTTGGACTCCGGGAGAAAACTCTGCATTCTCGGCCACTCCCAGAGTCGTGAGCCACGGCTCAAATGCCCAGGCACTGTGTGGTGACTTCGTCAAGCTTACAATGCAACTATGACATTTGGCATATCGCGGTGAGCTTCGTATGAGGCTCATTACGAGTAAGCTGCGGTGGCGAAATATTGGGTTGCCATAACTCCATGCATGCTCGCGTTAATGAAAACCACGTTTGCCATGTCGAAGCTGACCCGAGATTTTGCTCAAGATGCCTATGAACGGTTCCACAATGAACAATTCCAAGATTAACGGTTCCAAGTTCACGCCACCCGACAGCCCAAGATGGAAAGCTCGTTCGGTGTCATTCCTGCCCAACCATGACGACGAGACCTTGACACTCATCGGGACCACCAAATTCGAACCAAGAAGCGATATAAAGAACATCCTGGTAACGGGAGGTGCTGGATTCATGTTCGTTGACCCATTGGGAAGATTATGTGTGAACATTGCTAACAATCCCTAGTGGTAGCTGGGTCACTAGACATCTGGTAGTCCAGTATCCAGAGTACAACATCGTCTGCATCGACAAGCTGGATTATGTCTCCTCGATGGCAAACATCAACTGCCTGAAGCCATTCCCAAACTTCCATTTTGTCCATGGAGACATTACCTCAGCAAGTGCAGTCGATCAAGCACTGTCAGAATACAACATCGACTGCATCATGCATTTTGCAGCTTGCTCCCACGTACAGAACTCTTTCCACGACCAGAACAGTTTCACCTTGAACAATGTCATCGGAACGCAGAACCTGCTCGACTGCGCTCGCAGACATTGTGGCATCAACCGCTTCATTCATGTCAGCACCGATGAGGTGTATGGCGAGACGCCCGATGAATGGGTCAACGAGTCGAAGCAGTTTCTGCCCACGAACCCGTACTCGGCATCCAAAGCAGCGGCGGAGATGTATGTGTACGCATACTACAAGTCCTTCAACATTCCGGTAGTCATCGTCAGGAGCAACAACGTGTTCGGACCGTGCCAGTACCCCGAGAGTAAGCTGTTTCCGCTCGAGCGAATTTTCAAGATACATGCACTGACCATAAGGATAGAGATCATCCCAAGGTTCTTCACCTTACTGTCAAAGAAACAACCACTCACCATTCAAGGGTCGGGCCTACACAGACGGCGGTATCTGTATGGCGGCGATGCGGCAGATGGATTCGACACGATTCTCCACAAGGGCATCGAAGGCGAGGCGTACAACATCGAGTCAAGTAACGGGGTGGTCAATCTCGAAGTCGCGGTCCGCATGCTCGAGCTCTTCGGTTACGACCCACAGTCCGACTTTGCCACCCAACTAACGTGGGTTGCGGACAGACCGTTTAATGACCACGATTACCGCGTCGACGGATCTAAGCTTGCGAGTCTCGGATGGCAGCAGAAGACGCAATTTGAGGCCGGTCTCAAGACCACGGTGGACTGGTACAGAAAGAATCTGAATACCTGGTGGGCCAACGAAACTCTCGACGTCATCTCTGTGCAGACGCCGGCCGTGGGTACAGAACACATGAAGGATCCAATGGCGCTTGAGGGGACGAAAGTGCCAATGGCCATCGAGAGGAACTAGAGACAGAATTGTGGAGCCACAATGTATGCGTGAGAGGAGTAAGCTCATATAAATGAAAGACGACAGGCGCAGCAGGGCGGCTGGGATATAGCGAGTCTTCATTGTGCGTGGTGTTTGAACCCTTGCTTTCCCACTCCTAGAATAGCGATGTATACTTTATTTTCCCTCATTCTACACCTGTCTGTAGTAGATTCTAGGTATTCTACACCTTTCCATACCTATCTGCACATGCCCAAAACATCTTTCAAAAAAGGCTCGCAGCCAATGGAAACCCCTAGAGATAACCAAGTCCTAGAGCGAAAATTAATCAGCCTCTAGACTCGCTAACGAGCGTAGAATCTTCCTCTAAAAGCCTTATGAGAGTCTCCAATTAATCAAGAATCAGCGGGAGCAGGCGGATCTCACAAGGTCCTTTGACGCATTCCGTGGTACTATCAACAAACCATTACCTCATCCACCAAAACCCCCTGCCACCATGTGATCATCATGGCAGTTTTGAAAAGGGCTCAAATTCTCAGAGATACCCCGCCCGAAATCTAGACAAATTTCTACATGTGGGAAAGCAGAGTGTGAAAGTTGTGTCACATGACAGAGCCAGTGTACAACTTTCAATGCTATGCTAGCTTTTCGACAGATAATCACAATTATTGAGTGCTCATTTTCAGCAGTGATTGAGTATATGTACATACATGCGTGATATCTGTATCCGCCTGATAATGTAATGATGAGAAGGATAAGTAAGACGCTTCTGCATCTCCTCGATAAAGTGTGCAAGCCTACTCGAATATGTGTGTGCCATATTTTTCTCGTTCTGATGTCTGAGGACCTCGAGGCTGACCGAGCCCACAGTCATGTTTGCACGCCGATGACGCATTTTCCGCCGGCATACCGATTCGAAAATGTCATCGCACATCATTAAAAGATCTTGAAGGGGTAGTCAAAGGTCATGAGAACAAAACTATATCGAAGAGTGTAAAAGAAAGCCATCCTGCCGCCCCGTAGACATCATTCGCTCCCTCTATCTACCTACCATGTACATTCTGCTCCCACTCCATCCTCCATTCCCATCCCCATCCTCCCTACAGCCTTACTCCAACCCCCCCCAACAACTCACTCTTCCCCGCCAACAAACCACCAAACTCCGCAATCGACGGGCTCTGCATAATATCAAAAATACTCACCTTGGCCCTCAAACTACTCGCCAACCAATTCCTCAACTCAACCGCAACCAGTGAGTCCACCCCATAGTCACTCAGCGTGCGAGCGGGATCAATCTCTTCCGTGTCGATGTTGAAAATAGCCGCCAT
>JAAMPI010001639.1:0-11931 GCA_013054445.1 Cudoniella acicularis | reverse complement strand
AAACTATACGCCCCATCCGTCCCTTTCTGCACCACACTCTCACCCCAAACACTCGTCTCATTCCCCAACCCATTCGTGCTATACCTGTTTGGCGCCGTTAATTGAATCAACGTCGCGTTTCCCCCTCCCCCAACATTCACCGTCACCAGTGTGCTCGCTTGTCCAGCAAAATTAACAATCTTAACATAGTATACCTCCTTATCATCTTTCGTCGTAGACCAATATAAAGGCCCATAACCAGAATCGGAACTTGTTAGTACGGTTGAAGAGCCGTAGTTCGAAGCAAAGAGTTTGGCGACGTAGTAAGACATCGAGTACACGATAGCATTAGGGGTATGTTTCATCATAGCAACGTTGTCTGGTTCGTCGTGTAGGCTTTTGATGAGTGCGCCGTGGCAGCTACCCATTACGAGGTCGGAATTACGTTCCAGACCGAGGAACATGATGGCTTCAGAAGTGGCGGATTCGAGGGTGGGATTGTCGAGTTGTTGGCCTTGGGGAGTGGTGGAGTCAGCAACTTTGGGGAGAGGTTAGCTCTGTTTTATGGTTTATCTTAGGGGAGAAAGGAAAGGGGAGGCAGGGAGGGTGGAGCATATTGCCAACAGTAGTACGTAACATAAAAAGGGGGTTAAGAAGGGAAGGGAATAAAAACAAAATAGAAATGGATTGTGCTTACTGGTTGCGTATTCGCCGACAAGTAGGGGCTGCGAGCGAGGTCTATTGTCATAGGCGTTGAAGAGGGCGATAGTCTGGTCGACATTTTGGTAGAGATGCAGATCAGTGATTGTATTTGGTGGATTAGGGGGGTTAAGTTCATTAGTGTCGATGCTCGAGACGGTAATGGCGTCTGGATATGCTTTTTTGATTGCGTCGTTAAAGGCGTTGAATCGATAGGCTTTGATTTGAGAAAAGTTAGTAATGAGTTTGGAATGATGGAGGGGAGGGAATGGTACCGATATAGGAAGGTTTTCCGCCGTTCAGGAAATCCTCGTTACTGATTTCGAAGTATTTGATCTTAAATGGGTCTGGGTAACCGAGAGATGCTCGAAGAGCGCCATATTGAGTTGTATTCGGACCCTGTTAATGTGAGGAATTGCATATAGATCGAGTGTTTAGGTGCTTACCATCAAAAACTCAAGCTCGTTGAGTACATCATCGACATATGGTTGAAGATCCTCCTCGGTAATAATGTCACCATTGAGAAACAAGCCTCCCCAAACAGCCAGGAGGATCTCCAGGTCCATATCTATGGTCCACTAATCACGTGTAAGCTGATTAAACTTAAATGCCAGAGAGGGGGAACGTACCTGCAACATCTCTAGCAATCCTAGTCCATCCGTGTTGGGATACCCCCAGGTTCCTGGACGCCCAGGTCGATTTTCAATAGGTCCAATCGTTTCATTCCACTTCCATCGCCACGGAGAACCGACACCCTCCATGTTATTCCCACCCGGCAAGCGGAGAAACTTTCCCCCAATAGCATTGACTCCTTCTGCGAGGTCCATTCGCAGTCCATTATTCGAATTTTTGTAAGTCTGTTGGAAAACACTGATCAAATTGAAGCGAAGACTTTTCCCCGCAACACTTGCGCCATCAAATATGAGGCTAAATGTATTCTTCTCATCAGGTGCTGAATCTGTGATGGTAAATGTTTGGCTGTATTTCACCCAACCGTTTGTTTCGCTTTGAGCTACTTGAAAGGTAGTCGTGCCTAGAGTTTTACCAGTAGTATTGCTGTAAAAGGCACAATCGATCTGCCCTGTGTAATCTCCGCGAAGATAAAAGTTTGCAGCATATCGAGTCTTGGTCGTTATGTTCATACCTGCAAATCCCTCATTCCAGAATCCAGTAGGGCCAGTGGCCCCTTGCGCAACATCAACGCGCATGTGGTAAGGTAAGGCTTCAGAAAGTAAAACAGGCGAGTTGTCTAGCGTGAGGGTATCTAATCCAAAGGTATGCCAAAATTGAAGACTTCGTTCTGTAGATGATTGAGCATTTTGAATTGAACCTTGAAATGCACGATTTTGTATCAGCTCGCTATATAATCCGCCATCTCCCGAATGGTAAACATCCTGAGCTATGTTAGTAGACTTTGCAACTTTAGATCAGGAGACGAACCTCGTAGAGAAGACCATATAAAAGAGGACTTGAGGCATTTCCACCACTTGGCGCAACTGTAAGATTCAACGAAACAACACTTTTGGTTAATAGGAGAACCAAGACAGAAAAATTAAAAAGCAACATTAGAACCAAGAAAAAAAAGATTGCGAAACAAATGGCGACGGTAACGAATTCAAAATTCAGACGATTGCCGTTATACTATTATTGCCTTTGTACTATCTCCGTTCTCCTAACTCAGCCCGGAAGGATTTCCAAACACCCCTGGTCAAAGAATAAGGTTTGCTCGGGCACAGCCATAGCAATATCCTTCCTCGCCACTGACCCAATCTGCGATGCCCCTTTAAAAGCTGGGGGGAAATACCTAAAAGTCACCGGCAACTAGCTGAATCTTCATTAGACTTTGTCGAGAATTTCCTTTCCCGAGAATAGTTCTAGAAGTTGCAATTGGCACTGCTGTTCGTCTGAGCTTGTTGAAGGCATCTTGAAACTTTGATCGAGAATTTTTTGTTTGAAACGTGAGATGCGGATGTTTCATTTCACCCCAAAATCCCGGGGGAATCTAGCCTTCAGGAACATCCAATGATGCACTAACTCAGGGGTTTTCGCTAGTGGTTTGACCAATCAGAAGCATCGTCAGTTTTTGTTGGATTCTCCCCTTGTGTAGCGATAGGGAGTACGACCTCCACATTGTACGTAGAAACACGTAGAAGTTCTGAAAATGCGCCACAATGGATCTATTTTCCCTGGATTGAAGCTTAAAGTAGAATAAGTCTACATAAACATGGGGAATGATTCAGGTCGACGTTTGTCAAGACTCGAGAGCTTTGCACTCCTTTGCCAATCGAGATGTTTCGCCGGGGTTTTCGTACGTGATCGGACCGTAGCAATTGGAAAAATTCGTGCAAGATCTCCCCTTCCCGCTTGAAGAAGCAATTTTAATCATCTTGGAACATAGAATCCGTTCATCGTAACACATTTATCCTTCATTTTGTCGGACTCGGTCCTTAAACCCATTTTATGTAATGGTATCCGATCTAACTGCCTCTGGGCAGCCAACCTCGCATTGGCATAGCCTGCTTTGACTCCTCCGCTGTTCTCCAAGCGTCTCTTCTCAAGAACAGTTTCAAAGCTCCAAGATGGCTGGTCTAAGATTGCTTGGATCATTGAGATGTCATTGATTTCTGCCAGCGTTGATGCTTCTTCGGCCGCGGCGTCACCAGCTTCAATACCTTTCGCAATGTTTGCGCGTTGAGCCGGCTGATCTGGTCGCAGAAAACCCAATATCCATATCTCACAGGCCTTATCAATGAAAATAGTCTCATCCAATTCGGTCGCGATGCGAAGCATAAATCTCTTCGTGTTTGCTTCTACAAAGTTCGCACGGTGTAGCTGACTTGCATCTGGAAGCAGGGCTGATAATACGACTTGCTCTAATCCATCCTCATCAGACACAGAAGTTTCCTTGTCGTCGCTTTTAAATCGACACCAACCGAAATAGTATCCATAGAGTTGTAATGAGATATGATTGGGGACTCTGCCTAGAGTCACAACTGGAAAATTGGACATTTCGGCTTCTTTACCCATTCCTGGGCCGCTGCGCGAAGTGAAATGGATTGGGTATGGCGCTGTTGGTCCGTCTTCGAAAGACACTTCTGCACCTCCAACCACCATAAAAGAGCCAGCTCGATGTTGCTCATAAAGAGAATTTCCATCACTGAGTGTAGATTTGACTCTATCTTGAAGTCCAGAGTTATGTACCTCGAGGGAAACAGCTTTCTGCACCGCCCAAGATGGCACATACTTCTGAACTTGGTTATGCGCTAAAGCTCTTGCAGGCGCAGTAACTGCTCCAGCCGTCTTCATGGCGTAGGTGCTCAATGCCAACGCACCAATTTCGAGCGGCAATGTACTCAGACTAGCACCCTTAATAGAGCTTGGGTTCGTTGACAGGGACATCAATCGAAAGGTTGGGCTAGTACACAACACCTTCTTTTTCTGTCCCAAGCAAAGCACCAATTGAAAGTATCCATCACCAGCCTGGGCAGGAATGCGAACAACGACTGTCTCTCGAAGTCGATGTCTCTCTCGAATTTTCGCGCTCGTTCTCTTCCGAAAAGAGTTTATATCTCGCTGCCAAGCCCGCTCGTCACTAGGGTTGAGCAGGTCCGATCCTATGCTTATCGTAGGAGTAACGTCTATCCAGCTTCCATTTTGACCAAAAAAGGCACGAGCCCACATTCCCGTTTTACCACTCCAGCCTTTGCTCTGCAGCCATAGAGTGCGATCTGCCAGCATTGGCGCGTCCGAAAAAATGGAGATGGCGAGTGAAGTACTGCTTCCTTGATAAAATACGAGGCCATGTGAATGTCTCAAGATGCTGAAGTGTTTCGTGCTTTCAGATGGATGGCGAACGAGCCTCCCGCGAAATGGCACACTTCCCGAAATGCCTTTTGCACATATGAACCCGAAGACTTGGTAGAGGTAGGTAGGCTTTCGGGATAGACGGACGATGTAGCGGTCGAGGGCCGAACGTTTAGGGTAGGAGACGATCCAGTTCTACTGGCCGAGGAATTAGCAGCACCTGGGCTGAGGTACATGTTGCTGAGAACTGGAGTTGAACTCCTCAGCGAAAGTTCGGGCCACGGTGGTATGTTCGGGCGTGCCTCCAAATTCTCCTTCTCAAGTTGTTCGTCCTCCATCTGCCGAGACTTTGTCATATTCTGATTTGATTCGGGTTGTTCGGTGCCTCGTTGATCTTTTGAATCCGCTTGTGTTTGCAATGGCTTTCTCAATATGACCGGTCTAGGAATAGAGAGGTAGAGTGATTCATCCTGCCGGAATCGAATAGGTGAATGCGCGAGGTCTGCTTCACGGTACGGTGGCGGATCCGAGTGAATCTCCCAATTTCCCACATTTCCTCTTGGCGCGTCCATAATCGATGAGTTCGAACAACAAAGGTGAAGAAGACATGATTAAAATGTCGCGCCTCAAGTTGCGAGGTGGTGGAAAAATGAAGCTTTTCGGATCAGTGAAATGAATGTCTCAGTCTCACCTAGGTTTGACGCGACGTCACTCCACATTGCCGAGGCATTTTAAGCGAGAGAAGCGACCCCCTTTTCATCTACCCCTTTAAAGCTTTTGAAAACCTCGCCAAGTCACAAGTTCGCAAGTAATATTTCTTGAAAACAAAGCAAGACACACGAATAATCCCTTTACCACAAGTCAAATCAAATTCAGCTCTGAGACTTCTACCTTCGCCAGCCTACGCCTTGTCAGAAGCGATCAACGCAACGCGCTCACATGCTTCATCATCGACGCGGATAATCTTGACATAATGGTGAAATAATACTTGAGAAGAAACAGACATTTCTGGAAGTCCAGACTCCGAAATAATTCTCCGTGCCAGGATGGCGGATCACGATCTCATGGAGTTATAGACGGCGTGAAACATGACTCAGCAGGAACGGAGCCTATTATCAAGTGAAGTTCCCGGGCCAATAAGCTTATATGTTTTTATCACAATGAATTGAGATGCTTTCTTTCTGCGAAGATTTTGACGCTTTCGAGTTCCCGGGGGCAATTGCGAGAATATGAGCAAGTTTGCTCGCCTGCCAAGAACCCTAGTTGCTCAATTCACTTGCTTGCCAAGAGACTTTCGTTCTTGAGCGTCTCCAATGCCAAGAAGTTCCTGCAGCCTCACAACCTTGGCACATGAAGTCTCTTGAGAAGGTTTACCCGCTGCTTGTATATTCACACGGCTGAGTTGCCGAATCTCACTTGAAAGTGTGTTTTACTAGCTACAGCGACGGCTGAGAGACTCGTCCGAGTCGTCTCTCAAGGCTAATGCACGCGCAATGGTCTGGGGAAGGTAAGCTTCTCGGGATTGGGCGAAGCGTCGGGCCCAGGGATTTTTCTTACATATGAGCTTCTAAAAGATGTGGAGGCTAGTATCTTCTAGACCCTGAATTTGAAGGATAGTGAGATGGCGTGGAGGCTTGAATTGAGGGGTTAATTGATAACCCTGCTGCCAGCGTGGGAAATGGCAGCTACAAAAAGTCGGGGGCCCTCTAGAGATTGACGGTTTTGAGACTAAAAAATAAGATCAACCCTTTGAGGCTTCCATTTAAACCACCTCACTGCTTTCGTTCTCAACAGAAATATCAAGTTGAAGTCACCAATTGTCCAACCATCAAGATGTTCGCCAAAACTCTCACGTCTCTCCTGGTTCTGGCTTCCGCAGCCACCGCCCACTTCACAATCGCCTACCCAGAAATGCGTGGTGATTCCTTTGCAACTGGTGCCTCCCAATGGATTTATCCGTGTTTGTCCCTTCCTAATGATCCTTTTTAATTTTCACATCTAACTACTACCCCAGGTGCTAACGTCAACCAAACGGCCGCGACCAATCGCACCCTCTGGCCTTTAACTGGCGGTTCTCTCAACCTCGACCTCCATCATCCGTGGACCTACATTTTCGCTAACCTGGGCCTCGGAACTGACTACCCAACCTTCAACATCACCCTCACCAACCCGTTCCTGAACTCTACTGGAAATGGAACTCTCTGTCTCCCGGAAATCAAACTCCCGGCTGGAGTCAGTGTCTCTGATGGTCAAAATGCGAGTCTCCAAGTTGTGACTATCGGAGCAAGTGGTAGTGCACTTTATAATGTAAGTCGTCTAAAATTTCCCTAACCAAGTAACTCTCCGCTGTTGTATTAAAAGCTTGTAATTGGAAAGACTACAAGACTAACTGGAACTTGAAGTGCGCCGACATCACCTTCTCGTCTAGAGCCACTCTCCTCTCCGGAAGTAATTGCACCAACTCACCAGGCATCACCTCATCAGTGGTCAACCAAGAGGTCAACGGCTCAACTACATCAACATCCTCTGCAGCAAATTCAAGCAGCACGAAGACATCATCTGGTTCTACAGTTGGCACTTCAAGCTCGATGTTCGTCTCTGGAGTAGCAACAGGTCTTGGCTTCTTGGTCATGATCTGGCTACTATAGAGCGTAGTACAGTATGAAGGAACATTTTATCATTGCATGAAGTATAAATTCATAGTATAGCAAGCCTGTGGAATTTTTGGGCCTATGAAAAGGGAGTAGATATAGAAGGACCAATTGAAAACGTCCCGAAACTGAAATCTGAAACTGATGGGTGACAGATTATCCTTTAATTAACTCAAAAGAAATTACTACGCAATTGATTTCCCCTGATCTGGAGTCAGAGTGTATAAAAGTGTGTCAAAGGTCGACCTAATATAATGTGTGAAATGATTTGATTTGATTTAATTAATGATTAATTAATTAATACAGTCACGTGATAAGTATTTACGGAAGATAATATAAAGTCCGATTAAGGCCTAAGGTTATTTGACGCTAAGCCTAGGTAAGAAGGTATATATAAGCGAAAGCTTCTAATCGGTCTAGAAAAGCTTCTAATTAGCCCAAAAATGTTTCTAAAAAGGCCAGGTAACAGTTACAGGACTCTCGGCTAAGATAAAATACTATTAGGCCAATTATTTAGCGACTCTAGCCCTCTAGAACCACCTTTATAAATAAAGAATAATCAAGATAACTCTAGAATCTAAAATGATCTTAAAAACCTTTAAAAACTCTTACTTACTAATCTATTAATCAAATTAATTAATTATTAATAAATTAATCCAAATAATCTTTTAATATACTGACCTAATAGAGTTTGTTCCAGGCTTCCAGCCATGTCTTAGTATTTCTGCCGTCTTCACGGAACTAGCCTTGTGGAACAGTCAGACACAAACGCACAAATCCAGAATTTTGAAAATTTTTCTTTTTTTTCAACCTTGAGCTCCTTCCAGCAAGTACAAGAGAAAGCGACAACTTACCATGGCCACCTGTAATATCAACGACAATTCCGACATGTACGGTCTTGGAATTCGAATTGCGTTCTACCTACAATGGTATTCAGCAATCTTAGCAGTATTCATAGCTCCCTCCGAGATAGACAATTTACGGTTCTCGAACAGTCATTTCATCCTAGCAACCTTCATTGCACTCGTTATCTAAACGACCGAGAATGTGCTTCAACCTGTTGAAGTGTATATTATCCTCCAACTCACCTTCGGATACAATTTGTACCTCGTGCCCCTATACATTTAGAGAACGCTCATCTGCATGTCTCCTCGATATGACCCGAGCAGATGGACGAAGAAAAAGCAAGGGTCACTTTTTAGCGTGGTTGATTACACTGTTTTAATGGCTATGGCGATTTACCAAATTTGGTTCTGGAGCACTAAAATTGCCATTTGTGGGCAGGAACCCGAATCTTGCCAAACATTTGGTTTCGCATTTGCCAAGATTCTATTCACCAGCCGCGGTTTTAAAATTGCAAATCTGGCTTTGTACGCTGTATTACTGGGGTTCTGCATAGTTGTTGTTTTCTTAGCATTTTGTTATTTGGTGAAATGGCTCACAAAACCGGAGGAGGGAGAAAACCCAAAATACTGGATTTTAATTATAGATACTGATAGTTTCAAAGGAACTAACTCATTCTTAGTACTTTCCAGCAAAATATCGAAGCAATATTGCGACTTATAGTTGCTGTCATTGTGACTGCTGCAGTCGAACTCACTATTAGCTGGAACGAGATTGACGGTGTTCACAGTCTCGCAGCAGCAGGTCAGACAATACTCTCAGTTATTGGAGTAGGATCCACGCTTCATGTTTTCCACTCATATATGAGTGAAGACCCAGATAGCCCGTGGGTCGAGGCTGACCTCCCTGAGGGGCATGAAAGTCGATATCAGAGCGTTATGGAGACTTAAATCCTTTCGGTTACGTGTTGTCATACATGACCTAGATTTGCAACATGAACGGAATTTCATTTGTACCGGATTTGGAAGGGGGAAAGATTTTTTATTTTTTGTTTTCGCCGTGTAATCATATATGTTCAGAAGTCACTCTTCAAAGAGAGTGTAAATGTTTCGAACTGTATAATAGGAACTATAATATCTTTGCAAAAACACGAAAAGACCTAGGTGGACTTTTGTGATATCAATAGGCTGCGTGATGGGTAGTGGGTAGTACCCATTACTCGCGGGCTACCCACCACGGGTGGGTATAGTTTCTCTTACTCCTATATAGGTACCCGCGGGTACCCGTATACATAAATATTACATAAATTTATGTAATATTTATGTATACGGTACCGCGGTACCCATATAGGAGTAAGAGAAACTATCACCCACCCGTGGGTACTACCCACCCGCGGGTGGGTAGTACCCGTGGTGGGTAGCCCGCGGGTAATGGGTACTACCCACTACCCATCACGCAGCCTAGGCCTGTCTAGCGTCTAATAAGTTTCTCTCGGAGTGAGTTCCAAAGGACCACTCACTCTGATTTACCTCAGATTGCAGAATTATGGCTGACCGTTTGTACTGTACCTTGGCTCGTAAATTCACTCTTTACAACCTATAAATAACTAGGGAGTGCTTATATTAACTGATTAAGTCCTATCACTCGTGAATGATAGTAAATCCCTATCTCTCAATCACGCTTCTAACGAAGGCAATGGGTTGCTCTTTAGCCATTCCTCGAATCCCGTCAAAACTCGCGTTGCATTCTCCGATGCCCATTGCACCAACTCTTCCGTCCCAGGACCGAAATACCCAAAATCCTGATAATAAAAAGCCATTTCCACATACGTATCCGCTAGCTCCTTCGGTACCATTCCCCTCAAAACACTCTCATCGATCTGCAAATAAACAACTTTCTTCCCACTAATTTGCCCAATAATTCTAGCGCATTCTTCAAACGTATACAAACTCCCGGCAGCACACAAAGTCTTCCCCTCATACTTTTCTGGCTCAGCAAGAATGGCACCAACAAACTTCCCACTATCTCCCACTGGATCTAGCAACGGAAGTCTTGTTTCTGGGCTTCCAACCGTTGCGATGACATATGTTCCATCTGGTTGCTTTTGCGGTGCTAATGCATTCAAGAAGTTCTGCATGAAGCTTCCGGGGTTGTAGAAAGCACTTTTGATAGGCAAGGTACGTATATACTCTTCGATTTCGGCTTTCGCGTCGAAGTGATGGACTTGTGTGTATTTTCCCCCAGATATTTTGGTTATATTAGGAAGCGTACTAAAAATGAAATAGGAGACTCCGGCTGAAATTGCAGCGTCAGCGATGTTCTTTCCTTGGGTAATTTCTAGAGTTTTGGCGTTGGGAGTGAAGGTTGAGGATGTGAGAGTGAATACGGTGTGGGTGCCGGCTAAAGCGAGCTTGAGTGATGGGAGGGAATTGGCGTCTGCTTGGAAGATTTCGACTCCTTTCTCTGATAGGGGGGCTAGGAGCGCATTGGAGAGGTCGCGGGTGATGATGCGAATTCGATAGGTTTTAGAAAGAATCGGGTCGGCGAGAACATATTTGAGTACTGATCCGCCTTGTTCTAGAAAGCACAAAACATCAGTATCTTGACGTGCTGTAAGCCTGCGGTGAGGAGAAAAATTAGACGTTGGTCGAGGGTTTTTCCTGCTATCTCCGAATAAAGGGGTCACAATAAGAGAGTTTCCTTACGGCCTGTGGCACCGAAAATTGTAAGGATTTTAATGTCACTCATCTTGCATCGAGAATAAATCGACGGGTTTCTTGTAAAGACGCGAGGGAGGTTGTAGTTAAATCTTAACAGAGGCACATGCGATATCTGGGGACCAATGTGAAATGTCGGAACCTGTGTTCTGTTCTTGTACCTTCTAGACAGCAAGCAGCTGCTATTCATGTAGTTAGTAGTTCGTAGTGCGGCGCGGAGTTACTGCAAGTCGTACGTGTTCGGCCGAATATTGCATATGATCTGTAAGCATGTCCGCAATTTCAATTTTGCGAACCAAAGTCCGACAACCAAAGGTCACCAGTTCATTAATCTCGATAGAAGACACTTTTTTACAGCTCTAACACCGAATGTTATACTTTTTATCTGTTCAAATGTTTAGCGGCTCATGCCACAACGTCCAGGCTCTACATGAAGGACCCGAAGCACTTCGGGGCGCATTATTATCGAAAGATATTATTCAAATTAAAATGTCACAACTGGTCTATACTATTTAAGTATACCTGCTCAGCCATTGAGTAGTTTTTCATCTTTTTTGAATTATTTGGAAGTGTTTTAGAAAACAGCGCAAAGGTAGACCGCTGAATCATCGAGGGGGCACACAACTATGCGCTGGGCTCCATGTATGTTATACCTTTATTTTTTGGCGTCTAGATGGTTGCACTTTTAAATCAAGTTTGATTCGGATTGGAAAGATTGAAAGGAAAACTCTTGGTTGGTGCGGAAAGTGAAAAGATAGAGGCACAAAATCGCCAAAATTACTTCAAAATATTAAACCAACCACAAAAAAAAATTTGTTCTCTATTCACTCAAACATCTAAGTATCCCTATAAAGTTCAATCCGAGTTATGCTTGAATATTTTTGCATTTTGTAAGTGGTTTAACTTTTCAAGTGACTGATTGGGGTTTACTCCGACTCCCGAGCCGCCTGAGCCGCCCGCTGACTTTGTGAAAGCCTATTTATTAGGGATCGTACCTAGCTGAGAAAATTAGTTTTGAGTCTCTCTAGGGCGAGACTCTATCCCATTGCGAGTGTCTCCATAAGTCCCCACCCCCCCTATTTGGACCACCTCGCTTAATTCTAGACCACCCCCTTCCAACCCTATTAAATCTACGAATCTTGAACTTCTATACAATCGCCCGTAGCAGTAGATTCTATAGACGAATCAGAGTCCTCCTCACTAATTTTGCGGTTCCCTGCCTCGATCTAAGCCTTTTT
>JAAMPI010001638.1:0-11938 GCA_013054445.1 Cudoniella acicularis | reverse complement strand
GCTCATCATTCGAAAGCATCTTACCGTATTCATTCACACGCTCTTTTTTTATGTCTCTCCTGACTCCTGAGTCTCGTTCCTGACTACCGTCGACCACGTGAGGTTGATGGGAATTGCGGAGGCCCGCGGCAGTAGTGTCGAGGAAGCTTTTGGCATGGAAGATCTGCTTGAAGACCTGGACGACCCCTCTCGATCGACCTTGTCAACGGCGCACATTGGTGTAAATCATCGCTCGTCGGCGATACTCGAGTCGTTCAAGCTTCAGCATCTCGCCGTGAGATGTCTCGCCATTGGAACATTGGCGGCCCTTTGCCCCTCGCCGGCAGCAGGCTGAACAACGCTGGATGCCTGCAGAGAACAGCACAGTCAGCAGCCACTTGGGGTTTTTCGGATCGATGGTGTGTGGGAAACAAGGATTAGCACCCACTATTTCTACTCGACCTGGCCACTGGGAGCATAGCATGTGTTTCTGGGAGGCCGCAAGGCTAATCCCCTGCGCAATACGAGGTGAGCGATGCCCAAAGCGGTCATGGCTGAACTGTCGGTGCATGGCATGATGTCCAACTCGACACTCGCTTTTTTCGAGGCATTTTGCTTCCCGTATTCGCCGAAATTTGAGATTCTTCAAGATATTCGAAATTTAAAACAACATGAAGGAGATGAGCTTTTCTCGTGCTTCATTTCCCTTCTCAACGAGTGAAGAAGTTCCCGAATGTCTCTCCCCGGAGGCCCCCAACCACTTCCGAAGAGCCCGTGCGGCGTGCACCCCTCACCCAACATCTCTCGTGTCGCGAGGCTTCAACTCGGGCTCTCTTCCTTTTTTTCTCCTCCTTTTTGGTTCTTGCGAATCTTACCTCTTGGATACGAGAACCTTACTGACTAAAAAAAAATACATTCCCATGTTCCTTTCTTCGCCGAAAGCCGAAGGTCTTTCCAAAGTCTCCATGAAATTAATAAATATAGGTACTGCGTCAGAGCAAACGAACTTCGTCAGCGATTGGGTTCTTCGAATTGCTTCTTTGGGTAAGGCCCAGCCTTGTTCGCAGCCCCGTCACACACCTCCTGCAGTCAGGGGATCGGCACCAGCGCCAACGTAACGTATCACCAACACTGACGGTTCGTGAAGAAATGGAAACTTTTCGGAGAAGAGCCTCAAATCAATACGATGTCACGACAGAGCCAATCATGGTCAACAAAGCTCGACCGAGACCAATTACTCCTTTCTGGATTATTAACCAAGGTGCGGCGTCGGCGCGTGGGCGTCGCTAAGGCCTCCAAGTTTTGTTTGCTTGCTTCACAGAACTCAAAATCACATTCACGACTTCGCTCACCTCGCTGCAATGCTGCATGCATCCATCGATGACTCGATATTGCTAATACTGTTTGTTGTCAGCAACTAAACATAAGCACCATGCCTCGCAGATAACATTTTCTCGCCCTCGCCGCCTCTCACATTGTCGACAATGTCATTCTCCGATTGATGACAACGCACACTACGAAAACCTTCATTTTGGGGTTGATTTCCGCTGCAAGACACAGCCAGCCAACACATAATCGAATTTCCACCTCTCGAGCATCAATTGGCCCTCCTCTCCTTGGTGGAATACAAGGCGGATGTTGCTTCAACAGAGGGAAATGGACGATGCATTTTTGGTCAACAGCCAGGAAGTCCGTACCCTCGAGTACTCTCGACGTACATCTCAGCATCTCGGCCCTCCTGCCAGTCTTATGCACCTCGGCATAAGCGGCATAAATTGGATTTGAAGAATTATCCACATTCGAAGCTAGCAGATTTTTCACACCCGAGTTCCGATTCCCGAGTCAGAAATTCGTCCGGTCGTCATTCACGATTCAGATCGGAGAGATCCAAGGAATTATTATGGCTCACAACTAGTGCAAGAGCCAGGGAACTCTGTAGCTCCGCAATGTCGCACATCTTGGTCCAATGGCCTTTCCAAGCCGTCACCTAAATCTTCCCTTTTCACGAGTCTCGACTTGTTGCCAGCTCGGACATCAGCCTTCCATATTAATTTGGAAGTTGTGCACCGTGATTCATATATTATCAGCAGTTCTGGCGAGAGAAAAACCGGTTCTCGATGCTGTCTAGCTGGTCGGTATCCTCATGCTACACCAAGCAATCTTGGATAAGTTAGAGCAATGTGCTGGAGGTAGTCTCCGTATGGGCCACCAGCATTGGTGGCCACAGACGCGTTATCAATTCTCAATCTTTCCGATGGCCACAAGTAATGGCTAGACCTCTTCCCGACCCTCCTCATCGCCCATCCAACTCAACCTGATAGTTCTCGCTTGGCCTAATTTTTCTCGATATGCAGTCTGGACCTCAGAGAAAGCTAGGTGTGCTCCTCCTACTCCCAGGCCTATCCAATCCGGTTTTCGTCCAGGATTCTAAACGGCCCTTCACAAGCCGATTATTCACGACATCATCAGAACCAGAGAAAACAGGATCCAAGACATCTGACAGTCTTCTCACCCCCATGCCACCAAGATGTTTGTCAAGCTCCGGAGAAGGGGCGATACCGGTATCGCAATTCATTATCGATAGTGTGCGATAAGTCGATAAGGCCGATTGGCATCCACAACTTTATCCACAAGACCCCAATGGCTTGGATGCCGGGATTTTGCACAACCCCACATGCGAACTTCGCGATTTCTTTTTGGTCACCTACATACGGAACCTACAGGCTGTGCAGAACCCGAATTCGTTACAAATATCGGGTTTTGTGGGCAGTGTTGAATCTTCAGCCCTGGTTTGCGAATCGTTGGGGTTGAACTTTCCACCTTGCTTTTTAGCTTGCTGGACAATCGAACCGATGCCAGCTGGTGCCTGCCGATCCGTGAATTGTGCCTGGACCAATGCAAGGGGAAATCTTGTCGAATGCATCCAAGAACACCATCAACATGCGCGATTTTTGTGATTCGGTCCAGCATACGGTCGCGCGAGAGAGGCCAACAGAAGACCTACCGGCTACAGAATAAGCTACAGGTTACAGGCTACAGGCTGCATGCTACAGCGCATACTCAAGGCCCAAAGGCCCCAAACCACCCTGAAGCCCTGAGTGACTGAGTCTGAGTCAGGCTGACACCGCTTTAAGGCCCATGGTTTGTCCGTAATTTTCAGTGTTGACAATGTTGACAAGAGAGATTTCCAGGACCCGGAGTTTGGCTCTAGGCCTCGGCCGTCGGTCAAGGAAAGCAACAGAAGAAAAAAACACGAGCCTTCTTTTTCATGTTTGAGGTTGTCAGCCAGTGCCATCACAACCCTGCGTCACTCATACTTCTAGGCTTCTCGGGCATCTTTCCCCGCCTAGAGCTGGACGCGAAAGTGTGATCGGATCAGAAATTTGTTCTCGCTCAAACATCCACCACTCAAGTAGAGTCAGTGAGAATATTCGACCACGAAGTCGTGACCTGGCACACTGCGCTGTCACTCGAGAGTCATGATTTACTTTAGCGACTTCACTTCAGCTGCTGCAAGAAGAATTTTCCTCCAGGATTTTGAGATTGCGGAAGGATTATCTAATTTCTACCCAATCCTGACTCGCGATTCTGGAGGAGCTTTCCTTCAGGATCTTGACAGTGCGGGATAAGTTCCTTATTTTCATCCAATCGTGACTCGAAGGATTCGAGAAATAACTGGGACGGGGTCCGAAAGTCGGGGATTTTTTCTCAGTTGGGGAGCCGGGACGATCAGCCCACAGGCTTTGAGCAGATTTTCATGTGCCCGTGCATCACCGCAGAGGTTCCTGCGTCTGCCCCGATCTCTTTACATGAACTCTCGAGTCTCGATAGAGTTGCAATAAAATTCAATTCATGTCTGATCGCACACGACGGCAACATCAAAGCTTCCCCTCCAATTTCTCCATAGCTCGAGCGCAGATCGAGTTTTCTGTCCGCGACATGCCTTGCGCGGATGGCGGAACGGTTGAGCATCTCCCGCCGGGGCACCGCCCCCTCGATTGGATCGGGGCCTGCGTCGATCTCCACACCACCCTCAGAACAGGAACCAGGAACAGGCCCTATGCCATCCGGACACATGGCCACCAGGCACAGCGCGCGATGGCTCAGGAACCAACGTCCTCACATCCAATCAAAACCTGATCGCATAGCAAGGTGGAACATCCGGCAAATGACTTCCTCATCCTTGATACCCTCTTTAGGAAAGGCGTCAACGTTCGTTTTGAAAAGTTAGGATGGATTCTACCCCTGCACCCGTGACTGGCTCCCAGCCTTGGTTTTCACCATCATGGACCAATCCAAACCTTGTGGGGTGCTCTCCCAACTGCTTCGGCGTTTGAAAAAAAAAGGAAACGTCTGGACGCCCTCGCGCCCAAAAATCCTGGTTCTGTCTAGAATCGTGTCTCCACTCACCGTGCAGAAGCCGGCACGCGGTGGGGGGTGGCAATGAGTCCCGGAGGGAGACGTTTTTACCAGGAAACTTTTAGTTAATGTTCCTCCCGAGAAAATCTTATATGAAGACGCGCGCCCGCTAATCGGGTTTTCTTTCCTCTACAACCACAATCATTTTGGCCTTTTGAACAATTTTCGGTGACGACGACGAGGTTCTCTCTATCCTTCCTTCACAACAAACGATCTGTGATCGCGGCATACAATCCTTACACTCAGCAACATCTTCAAAGAAGTAACCGCTAGTTTACCTGTCCGCGACGGCATTGTCTCTACGACATCAGAATCTCATCGCCTTAGCCATAAGTCTCGACGACTTTGTCAAGTACACTTCAAGAATCTCGATTCATCCTTTGCTACACGCAACTCGGCTATATCGACTAACTTGATCGAACACGCACACGTCTAAAGTTCATCATAAGAACAATCCTTCCACGTACAAAATGCAACTCATCAATAACCTCCTCCTCGCAGCCACCGCGCTTGCAACTCTTGCCGCTGCCGGCTCTGTCAACTTTGTCAACCAGGACGGCACCACTCGCACCATCAAGTTCACTGCCAACTCTGGCCTCGAAGCAATCCCAGACCTGATCATTAAGGGTTACGGTACCGCCACCCAGGACTTCCCAGAAGCTTGGATCGGAAACTGGTACTCTGTCTCCGAGGGTGCCGCCGATGTCCCAGGCATGCTCGGTGAAGTCCGCTTCAACGGCTATGCAGGCGCAAACTACTTCGATGTATCAGCCATCGTCAACCCCAACGACAAAGATGGAGTCAAGGAGATCTTCCCCAAGAACTCTAACACCCCCGTCTCCGGTTGCCAGACCTTCCCCTGCTCAAACGCCTACAACCAGCCAGACGACATCGCTACCCTCAGCACTACTGATGATGAGCTCGTTTGCCTCCTCGGCAACCTTAGCAACGAGCGCAAGCGTGGCTTGGTGTCGCGCGTCAGCAGGAGGTTCGCCACGTCATAGACGACCCGCCCTCCAACAGGTCGTCAAACCTCTTCAATTCTTCATTCAACTCTTTTGAAAAGGGGGCGTAGATTTGTGGATGTATGGATAGAAAGCATCATTTTCTCAGCGCCGCTTAAGCGTGCCGCGAGCGATGGATGTCTCTATTCAATGACCTTATGACCAACAAAAACAACAACAAGGCGAAAGAAAACAGCAACAGGCGGGAAATTTTAGGAGAAGGAAATGGATGGGGTTTTGGAATACTGGTATACCCTTTTTTTTGCAAGCAACACAGATAGGACTGGAGAGTGGAGTTTCGGCTCCGATTACATTCGTTTTTGCACTCTTGTGGGCACATACCCATTCGATTCTCTACGTATATATTTTGGGATTATGATATGCATGGATATATGCAGCTATAGACTTTATACTTTTATCACTCGATGATGATGAATAAAAATCAATCAGTCATTCAATCATTTATACATACATATATACTCATTTATGCGCTCGCTTTCTTTTTTTTTTTAATTGTTTGTTTCTTTTCTTGGTGACGTCGGTGGTTTATTTTCGGACAGTTGGTACCAATACTTTGGGCGGTGAGGCTGTGTGTGAAGTATTGTGTTCAGTGCACTTCAATTGAGCTGAGCTGGCGGTCGCATTATTGATTCTTGAGGCTGCGCGCTGTTTTCGCTGTCGTCGTCGTTGCACTGCACTGCACTGCGCACACCCCCAACCCCCCACACATATTGTACACACCTGTGATCCCTCACTCGGGGGCCACGTATGCGGACTCTGGAGACGCAACGCAAGTTTTCGGCTCAGCTCCTCAGCTCGCTCGCTTCCTTCGAGGATCACAAACCATAAATGGTGTGGAGGTGGAGCCTTTTCTTCCTTTATCGTTTAGATGTTTCATGCACGCAAGGTGTGTTCTTCGGGATCATACTCCGCAAACCCTTCTCTTCCTTCACGGGTGCACTCTCTTTTGAGGGAGAGAGGAAGAGATGGAGGATCATGAACCATTAACGGTGGGAAGGTTTTTTGTTCCTTAATCGTTTGCGTCGCTTCTTGTTTAGGTTTCATTAATTTGTTCCTTTTTGTTTCATCCAATGCGATGCGGACAAAGGGGAGGGGGAGTGAAGGAAGGTTTTCGCAGCTAATTGGACCTACTCTTTTGAGGCTCAAACCCGCTCCGAAGGACGGATTGCTCGTAAACTCTTTGCTCCCATTCCTTTCTTCCTTCACTCATTTTCTCATTTTCTTTTTTTCCTAAGCTTGCTAGGTGCGATGAAGGGGAGTAGAGTAGGACGAGGCCGAGATGAGGGTGAGGGTGAATGGAACGATAAGCCTTGTACTGTACGTACTGTTATAGTGATGGATGGGTACGAATCCGGGGATTGATTGAGAGGTTGAGATTGGTTGGTTTTGGTTGGTTTCGTGGTGATGCTGGGGAGTCGTTTTTGCTTTTTTCACTTCTTTTCTTTGTTTTCTATGTATCGATTGATCGTGTCTAGAATTCTCGAGTCTAGAATTCAGACACATACTCTCTCTTTTGTGCATGGTGCAAACCTTGCTTAGCTGTCACTTGTCAATCCAATGATTTTAATCGATTGTTGCGCTCTCGGTTTTTTTCATTTTCTCTTTCTCTTCACTTCACTCGTAGTCTTCGCTCCTTACTTATTCATTCTAATACTCGGTTTAATTTTATCATCTCCTTTAAAAGAATTATGTGGATGTCTTTAGAAGCCCACTTTCTGCTCGATTCTATTTATATATTATTGCTCTTTTAGTCTTTGTTTTGTTGCGTCCCTAATCACCCCCTTCCAACGATCACCGAAACAGTTCAAAATTTTATCCTCAAACAACTCCCAAAAATTAATAGCTTCGTTCTCGATGTCGAGATTTTCATTATTGACGTCAAAATTGACGTTCCACACAAGCCTCGCTCGCTTCACCTCGCGGGTAGCTACAGACGGACGGGTAGTTACATGTCTGCTACCGCATCGGCGGGTACAGGTCGTACGACCGCATAGTTGGGTTCCCTATTATTGCGGCAACATCTTGAGGACAACGGGTTGTTGCGTTTTATGTCTCGGATGGGATGGGAGATGGGATGAACTTTTTGTGAACTGGAATGGTTGATCTGAGTGTGTTGAGAAACCTGAGGGAGTGGAGTATGTGGAGTTGGGGTAAGGGGGTTGTGCTTGTTTTGGGTGGGCTTGAGCTTAGGATGAGGTTTATACTGCGGGCATAAAGTAGGGTGGGTAGAGTTGCTTCTCTCATAGGTTGAAATACAACACTATTCCAGTATTTATATCCTCTTGCTCTCTCTCTACAAAGTCTACTGTTAAACGCACAACCGCAGACAAGTACACAACTCCAGACTCAAGAGATATAATATAAGATAAATAGTGTTTATTTATTTATTCTTTGACGGCATAATACTAGTATGATATATTAAAAACAGATATCTAGCTTCAACTTTTAAAAAAATTCAAAAAATATCGTATGGTCACGTGATGTCTCGAAACAATCAGTCCCACAACGAGAGCGCAGGAGAAGCCTCTATTAAGGGAACTTCTTACTGTGTTGCTGTCAGGTCTATCTTCTCCTCCTTTTCCTAATACATCAATCTAAACTCTTATTCTTGCCGTAGCCACGTGATTGGTTCCTCAATCAAGTTCGGGGTTGATGGACTTCACAAAACCTGCAACACAAACACAATCGAGATCCCAATAGCTACTCAAAGTTCCACACACACCTATCACTAAGGACCTTCTCCGCAGCACAACTGAGTACAGCAACGTAACTCCAATCCGTGATCAACCCACTCCACCTCACGTCCACGCTTCTAGAACTTCCCTTTCGAAGAACTTAAATTCAAAAGTGAGATAAATGTGAAATATCGATGCACCATGCATAAAACTATCGAATTGTCAAAAAAGCAAGGCGAGTTCCTCGTCCAAAGTGATGTGAATGATGTGATTAAGGTGAGGCGTGATTTGAGATGTTTTCCAGAAATTCGGCAAGTTGTCTTATCGATGCCAAGAGATCTTTGAACGGGTGGCTGTTGGGGCACTGACGGGCGCTGCTTTTAAGTGGGGTTCGGGGGGGGTTTTCTTGGCGATGGAATGAGAGAGGATTGGATGGATTGGAAGCAGAGGGAGTGGAGGTTGCGGGGAGAAAAGTATATCTTCGCGCTGATGTTGAAGGATAGAATGCGGTGATTGGGTGGGTAATAATGCATTGGATGAAACTGCGTTTGAAGTTTTGAAAAGCGTTAAAATTATGCGTTTGTTTGAAGCTATTTTGGCGAGGCACTTTAACCTTTAAGCATAAGTGGGATAGAATTGTGGATTGAGATGAAGAAGATACGTTTAAGCATAACTTGGGATGAACAATTCAACGAAATTCGCACCGTAGAAAGACAACGAGATAAGATCGCAGCCATATTATCAAGAAGTCTTTCTGATAAAGATTCATGATGCAGAATGCGCCATGGAATAAAAGCCCCTACAGCAGCGGCGCTTCTGCAAGGTACGAAGTACCGGTGAACCCCTATTCACTTTCCGATGCCCCGCTTGGCCTAATTAGGCCTGGAGAAACAAGAGCACAATTATCCGCCCAAGCGACCAAGCCCCATCTGCCAATCTACCAAACATGAGTCCTCACGTCTGAAATTCCCCTTTCCTTCAACTTCAACCTTCAGCGCGAAGTCGAATTCCAAGTGCATTTCTGCACGTTCCACTCCTTTTAAATAATCTGTCGTCTGTCGTTGACAATCCCACACGCGTTTTCACGCTCGTCACTCTTTACTTTTCTTGTTTGTTAATTTTTCTACGACAATGCGCTTCGGATCTCTCCTTCTAGGGGCTTCAGCTCTCCTCACGACGCCTGTCTTGGCACAAACCTTCACCAACTGCAATCCACTCAATGTCAGCTTGAGCTGTCCTAATGACCCTGCGCTGGGCTTAAACCATACCTTTATCTTCAACTCTTCGACGACAGTTACCGAATCCTATAATGTCACTGCTGGATCAATAGCCTACGGTTCAAATGGCGCTGAATTCACTGTTGCGAAGCGGGGAGATTCGCCTACTATTCAATCGAAGTTCTACATCTTCTTTGGTTCCGTTTCAGTAATTATGCGCGCTGCTACTGGACAGGGTATCATCTCATCGATTGTGCTAGAATCCGATGATTTGGATGAGATCGATTGGGAGTTTATGGGCGGGAATGATACCTTTGCAGAGACGAATTACTTTGGCAAGGGCAACACCACTTCGTACGACAGAGCCATCTACTACCCCGTTTCTTCCGATGTGCGTGAGAACTTCCACAACTACACCGTTGATTGGACCGCCGAGCGATTGAACTGGATGATTGATGGAAATGTTGTCCGAACATTGGAATTTGCTGATGCAAACGGCGGCAAGGATTACCCGCAGACACCTATGACCCTTCGACTTGGTATCTGGGCTGGCGGAGATCCCTCTGAGCCTAATGGAACGATCGAGTGGGCTGGAGGTCTCACTGATTTCACCAAGGCGCCATTTACCATGTATGTGCAGAGCGCACAAGTGAACGATTACTCCACTGGCGCGGAATACGAATGGACAGATCACACTGGTGACTGGCAAAGCATCAAAGTCATTGCGTAAGTAGATCCTCTCATACAAGAGCGTCAACTAACATAAGAACAGTGGAAACTCCACCGAACAACAAACCCTAACCGCAGTCCCCGCCGCCACTCCCCTATCCATCGGACAAAAATTCTCCGCCCTCCCCCAAACCACCAAAATCGCAGTCTATGGTGGCAGCGGCGCCGCAGCCGTCATCCTCCTCGCCTCCTTCCTCGTTTTCTTCATGAAGCAACGGCGAGCCGGCCGCCGCGAGCGGGACCTCTACAACGCCAATGTAGAAAAAGAGCGCGAGGAAGCTTACCGCGATCAAATGGAGCTTCGCGAGAAAGGCTACGGCGGATGGGACAACGGAGCTTATGGAAGCCAAGGCGAGGATGCCCTTGGAGGATGGGGAGGAACGCACGTTCAACATGGGATTAAAGCCGCTGATATGCCGCCTATGCCGAGAATGCCCTCTAATGCCGTCACTGCTGCTGGAGGAGACGATTTCCCGCTCAGAGCTAAGAGTCCTGGGTTGTCGAGGGTGGGAGGTCCGGTTTCTGCTATCTCGGTTGGTGGGAGAGGTTCGCCTGCGCCGTTGGTGAGTCCTACTCAGCCTACAAGTCCGAGGGCGTGGAATAGTAGCAATAATAACGGTCTCATCCATGATACGCATAATCCGCGGACGGGTGGCTATGCTGGTACTGGGCGTGTGTCGAGAGCTCCTAGTTTCCAGCGGAATGGGGGTTACCAGAGATTCTAAGCGGTAGCTGTTGTGTGGATATGAGAGGAGTAGATTGAATAAGAGAGAATGTGGAGGGAGTGTGGCGCTTTGAAATTTTAAGGAGTTTAGATTGGATGGTACGGCATGGAGTTGCGGTCTCTGATATGGTAGAGGGAATGTGAAGCGGGACCTGTCACATTCCGTCCTTTTTAGCTGGCATGTGTCTCATTTGCGAGGAGCGTTGTATAGTCTGAATGTATAGTCATAAATCAATCAATCAACCGGATCAATCAATAAGTAAACATCCCTTCGTATCCTCAGCCATGAAGAGTGACGAGTTTCATCCCTAGAAACAACCTATCTCGAAACTCCACTTCTCACCTCAAAGTAAGTCAGTATTCACTGTAACTTCTTCTCTAAAGCGTTAGCATTCCTTCCTTTGCTACTATCTTAAACCTCAATGCTTACTTCGCTCTTAATATCGAATATAATAGCGGGGATTTTATGAGAGGAGTTTTGGTTGGCGTTGAGGAGAGAGCGCATGGAGAGTTGGTTCTGGAAGGGGGGTTGGAGGGTTTAGGTTCTGTGGTGTGTGATGTGTGATGGTGTGATTTTTAGCCGTGATGAGTGGGTGAGTGGGTGAATGGGGGGAAAGGGGGAGGTGTTGGCAGTGATTGAGGGAGAGTTAATAGCAACACCAACATTTGAGCTCTTAACAGCAACAACTTCCATTTCTCAAATTCTTCCCGAAAGTCTCAGAATATATTATTTACAAAATGTCGAGCACAAACGTTTTTCTTTTACTTCAAAACCTTATTACAACTAACTTTGGTAGAAAAACACCGTCTAATAAGACGCCGAAGTAGAGGGGTTTGTTCAAGGTGTGCAAAGAAAGAGTTACAGTTCTGGTTTTGAGTCGCTTTGGGTAATTGGTAATCTAGGTTGAAAATTTTAAACTGAGTTATTGCTTGTCTTATGATTCGACTTGTTCGACTCACGGATATAGAAACCAAACTAAGATTACCTAGTTCCACTGAGGAAGCAGCGAGGTTCTGGGAGCCATTGCTAACCTGGATATTTATATCTAATTTTTAAACAGAAGTTTTCAAAACCTTAATCAACCCTTCAATCTCCTCCCTACTCGCAACGGGCTCCCCATCCTCCCCAACAACCCCATAGTCAACAACCGCACTACTATGCCACCACAC
>JAAMPI010001637.1:0-11967 GCA_013054445.1 Cudoniella acicularis | reverse complement strand
AGGGGCCTTTTGAACCGGGGTTGTCTGTGCTCGGGGAGAAGGATAAGGGGGTGAAGTGTAGGGAGTGTGGGAGCCTGGAAGTGGATTGGCTTTGGGTTGAGGTCTTCAAGTGTGCGGTTTGTGGGAGTTGTAAGGAGAAGTTTCCCGAGAAGTATAGTTTGTTAACGAAGACGGAGGCGAAGGATGATTATCTTTTGACGGATCGTGAGTGTCCTTTGTTTTTTCCCCCCTTTCTCTGGTGTTGTTTAACCTGTTTATATTGGACTGGGAGAGTGCTAAGTGAGTTGTATTTGGATAGCGGAGTTGAAAGATGACGATCTATTACCGCATCTCAGTAAACCCAATCCGCATAAAGCCCATTGGCACGACATGAACCTCTTCCTTCGCTACCAAGTCGAGGAATACGCCTTTAACACCAAGTGGGGCTCAGCAGAAGCTCTCGATGCTGAATTCGAAAAGAGAGAAACAGAAAAGAAGCAGAGGAAAGAAGCAAAATTCAAGAATAAGCTAAAGGAGTTGAAAAAGAAGACGAGGACGGATGCGTATAGAAGGAATTTGAAGAATGGTGGCAAGCCGGGCCAGTTTGGTGATGTGATTGGGAATGGGAAGCATGAGCATGAGTGGGGACAGACAGTTGAGACGGCGGGGGGGATGACTGTGAAGACTTGTCTAGAGTGCGGGATGGAGGTTGAGGAGTTGGAGTTTTGAGAGAAGCGTCGGTACGGCGTACATCTGAAGAAGATGCATATATATATAGTACATTTTATGCAGAAGCGGGAAGTGAATTATGGACTGTGAATTCTCGGTGAGACGGGATAAAATCACCTCTCTATTCGTGATTTTCCGCTCTTCTGTTCATGGGGGCCAGCCCCCAAACTTCCGTGGCTCGCTGCGCTCGAGGTAATACTACATCACTTACTTGTGAAGCTTCTTTAATCCCTTGTTTTTCTTCCGCATTTATATTCCCTCGCGCAGTGAGCCACAGGGGTTTGGGGCTGGCCCCCATAAGTAAAAGAATGTATTTTCAAGCAGAATAATTGACTTGTGTGAAAATTATTGAACTGTTCCCCTGAATATTTAACCGCTGTAACCCGTAAAGCAGCAGCACTTTCTCCTCAAAATGGCAATGACCTCCTTAGAGCCTTCATGCCTGACGCCCCCGGTCGCGTACAGATGTTCATTCGGTTCTGGAGCTCTGGCAGCAGCAGGAGAACGACCGGGAACATCAAAGTAGAAGGGCAGAGAAAACATCGACCTCGAAACTCCCACGCGACACAAACACCACCATCCACGCATCCCACACACGCCTCTCTTGCTGCAGCTGTATTGCTCCTCCATCGCACTCACATCGCCATCAACCGCCCAGCATCCCGCCGCCATGAGCAATTGAACGCGCGCTTGCATCGACATCGACAAAAGAGCCTCGCTGTCTCTCCCCTAACGTCGTTGCGCCCGCCCAAACAAATGCCCATCATTGAGTCCGCAGCACAACGAAAGGTGCGAAGCCAGCAGTGCTCAATACTGTTGAAGCAGAAGGGCGACAAGGCGCGCGAGCCACGGCGACGATGGCCTGGCAGTCGCTGTCGGGCATGAGTGGAGGGAACGGGGGCGGAGGAAATCCCCAGGGAGATGCCGCTCAACAGCAGCCCAGCCAGCCGCAGGGCACCGAGTATACATTGCAAGGTGGGTAGAAGTGAAGATATACCTGTTGGACAAACTTACTGACGGGTGTTAGGTGTGATGCGCTTTCTGCAAACCGAGTGGCACCGTCATGAGCGAGATCGGAACGCCTGGGAGATCGAACGGCAGGAGATGAAGGGCAGGATTGCGCGGCTGGAGGGCAGCACACGAAAGGCGGATAGCTCGAACAAGGCCCTGAAAAAATATGTTAATATGCTGGAGAAGGCGCTGAAAGACAGAGATTCGCAGGTCAAGGCGCTTAAGGCTGGCAAGGAGGTCAATATCGAATCCATACGGGACGAGAAGGAGAAGGAGAGTCTGGCGTTCAAAAAAGACCGTCCGCGGCGTAAGTGATGCATTTTGTGCTGGATAGGAAGTGTACTGACAATTGCCCTAGCTGCGCAGGACAAACCTCATAATTCGTTCTTGGAAGTGGAGGGCGAAGGGGAGGGGGACAAGACAGAGGAGGATCCAGACCGAGGAAGCTTGAAAGGCTTTATGGACAAGACACAAGGAGAGCTCACCTACCTCATGGTATCACCGTCGAATCCATTGCCACCTCGAGATCCTCCACCTCCCGAAGAAGTTTTGTTACAACCACCATCGTTTGGGTCAGCACCAGGCCAGCAGAGTTTGGAGGAAATTTATCAGCAGCAGCCACGACAAAAGAATATGCGCGAGTCTAACATGGCTCGTCCCTCTCCATCACCAAACCACCATCCACCGCCTGTTCCAGTTACCTCGAATCTTGCAGTAAGAAATCTGGATGTGCCAGCATCTCGCTCACTTGCAGATCAACAGCCTTTACCACAAGCTTCGCAACAAGAATGGACATCGACCTTCCAAATGGCAGATCAAGTGCCTGAAGACCAGGTTACGAAGATCACCCACACTTTTGATTCATATGGGAGATCAATGGATACCGAGGATGCAGAGAAGGGGCCTCCAAAAGAAGCGGATGGTTGGGATTTCAATGAAGCAGCAACATTTCCCGAGCCAGAGGTAAAGCCAGCTCCACAACGACCCGACACCGATTTATTTCCAGTTGCTCAAGACACGCCAAAGTCGCCCAATCGAGGACCTGGGTCGCATCGACGAAAAGGTTCAATGTCACGGAGAAAGAGCGCAGATCATGAGTTATCATTAAATCAAACGCAAAAGTCCGACGGCGGGCATTTTAAAGTCAGGTTTGGTTTGAGGGGACACCTGGATGCTGTACGGTCAGTTATTTTCAGTGGTGGGGGAAGCCCTGGAGAACCAGAAATATGCACTGCTGGAGACGACGGGACGATCAAACGATGGATCATTCCTGCTCGATACGATAGCCAAGCAGGGACAACCAACACACCAAATGATTTAGATATTCAAAGTTACTTTACGCACCGAGGCCATACTGGAACTGTCATGTGTTTGACATCATGGTCGCCATCGCAAAATTTCTCAAGTGGTGGACGAGCACAAGGTGATGGATGGATCTTCTCTGGGGGCCAAGATGCAACTGTACGAGTATGGGAGCGTGGGAGAGTTGATCCAAAAGCGACACTTGATGGTCACACCGATGCTGTTTGGACTGTTTGCGTTTTACCCGGTACCACTGGAGCTGTCTTTGGGCAGAACAATGCTTATGGCGGGCCGGACCGGATCCTCCTCGCTTCAGGGGCTGCTGATGGCACAGTGAAAGTCTGGTCAATCAGTGCTCCGCCGCAGCTAATGTCACCACAAGGGGGAAGCCGGAGAGGCGGTCGTGTTCGAGGCAACTCCATGTCGTCCGGTTCCGCTTTCCCTTCATCACCGCAACCTAGTGTCGCATCCAATTCTCCATTCCATTATACTTTGATCCATTCAATTTCGAGGGCAAATAGCACGGCTTCTCCAACTTGTATTACTCCACTTTCAGCATCCGGCGATGCTTTTGTTGTTGCATATTCAGACGCGGCTGTGTTGGTGTACGATACCCGTACTGGAGAAGAGGTTGCTGCTATGGCAAGTCTCGAAACATATAATGGCAACGATTCAACTGGCGTGAATGCCATTGTTGCTACCACCAGCGGTCTCGATGGCTCCTTGACGGTCGACTCATCGAGAGGTCTTCATGAAGATGATGGCGTCGTCGGTGGCGCAACAGGAACGAGTGGCGGGGTGGAAGGGATCATCATCAGCGGCCACGAAGATCGATACATCCGATTCTACGATGCTAACAGTGGTAAGTACTCCAGCTTCATACACATCTCTCTCCCCGCTAATCACTTCGCCCCAGGACAATGCACCTACAACATGCTTGCACACCCTGCTGCCATATCCGCGCTGTCGCTCTCTCCCGATGGTAGGGAACTTGTGTCCGCGGGCCACGATGCCAGTTTGCGCTTCTGGTCGCTGGAGAAGAGGAGCTGCACCCAGGAAATTACGAGCCATCGACTTATGAGAGGAGAGGGTGTCTGCTCGGTTATTTGGAGCCAGGATGGGAGATGGGTCGTCAGTGCAGGTGGAGATGGGGTAGTGAAAGTTTTCGCCAGGTGATGGTAGATGGGACGGAATCAAATGGGGCGGGTAAGATAGTCTGGAAGGTGATCGGTTATGATCGGTTTCCGTGTAATGAAATTAGGAACGAGATAAGATGAGACGGGAGGCAAGAAAGTATACCCAGATCAGATCAGACATTTGGAACAAAACGATGTATTTTCAGGCGCAAGCACTCTGTTCTTTCGAGGTATTTGTGCATGAATGGGCATTGTTTGCGGGAAACAGTGTAGTCTAGATTTAGCATCAAGGAAAGGTTTCTGGCATGGTGTCTTGAGAAAATGTGGGAGGTTTCTGTACAAAGGGAAATGGCAAATATAAACCCTAACTCTACGTCTCAAAGCTTCCCTTTTTCGTTGTTAGAGAGAATACAGTGTATTATAAGCTAGTGCTTCTTTCTACTAAATTTATAGCTTCATATTTCTTTACTCGAACCCCTGTCCTTGGCTACGCAATTCCTAGTATAGTCAATTGGAGATATCTCCGAAAACAGCAGTCTCATCAGAAGCTTACCAACTTGCACCTCACAGAGCGAGATATCACATACAGCCTAGTGCTGACCCTTTTGGGGGGGGGGGAATATATGAATCATATCATGAATTTTTGGACCCCACGCAGCAGGCATTGGTGGTGGCTTACGAGGCTTCTTTGGCACGACGGCAATTGAAGGTACTGGATAGATAGCCTAATGAGATGAATCACTTTCTCCTAAATTTTCAAAATTCTTTTTTAAAGACTTGATTAAATTTTTAAGAAGTTCGCTTTTGCTTTTCCGTTGAAAAAGGGTCAACAGAGTCACGTTTTGACAATGCCTCTATAGGCTGGTTAATGTCACCGCAATATCACCAACTCCATGCCAACTAAAAATGCATAAACCCGCCCACAAAAATGCCAAAACACTCTACCGTCCTCTAAACAAAGACCGCGGCGAAATCCGCCTCATCGTCCTCCAACCAGGCTCATTCCATGACCCGGTCAAAGCCAACATAATCCACGCCTCCCTGCACTCGCACCCCACGTACGAAGCCCTCTCCTATGCCCGAGGCCGTCCCCACATCACGACCACAGTCCGGCTCTCGCACCAACCCCCAGAACACCATGAGTTCCAAGCCACGACGAACCTTAAGCCCGCCTTGCGACATTTGAGGTATAAAGATCGTGTGCGCACGTTGTGGGCGGATGCTATTTGTATTAATCAGGAAGACGACCACGGGAAAGCGAGCCAGATTGCGAGGATGGGAAAAATTTATCGACAAGCGGAGAATAAATGTCTCTGGTTCGGACCGGAGGCTGATGGGAGTAATATGGCGATGGATGTCATCAATTTTTATGGAGAGGCCTCTGAGGAAGAAAAGAATGAGATTTTGAAGAATGAGAAATGGGATCAGCATTGGAGAGCTGTTGTTCCACTGATGTGTAGGTCTTAGTTTGGCCGCTGCTGGATCGTCCAAGAAGTTGCGCTGGCGGATTCGAAAACTATTTACTGCGGAACGAAATCCACATCCTGGGAGCTTCTCTTCACAGCTATGTACGATCTGGACCGTGTGATACGGCAACGGTTTCCTGTCTGGGGAGTACCGGAAGACAAATGGAAAGCATGGGATCGCGGACACGACAATGTGACCGAGTTGAATAACCCTCTCACATCGATGAAGAAACACGGCTACCTCCCTCTTTCAAACCTCCTCGTCATCCTCTCCAAGAAGTAGCTTTCGAACAAGACGCCGTCCACGCAATCCTTGCTCTCGCTGAGGAAAACTGCGATGAAAACGGAGGCTGGCAAACCCCAGTCTCAAATTCTACGAAAGACGTCTTCCTCGCAGTGGTAGAACCCAGTATCTCCTAAGGCGGAAACCTAGATCTCATAGCGAGGAAATTCGCACCACGGAACCAAATCACGAACCTCCCCTCCTGGATCCCCCAATTCTACGACGGGGCAAATCCGGACAGGAATTGTGGCAGGAATCTGGTAGATCATGGGTTACCGTTTATGATTTCTTCGTCGTATAGTACGTCGGGCACTTCAAAACCGAATGCGAGGATTGGTAAGGAAAGGTATAGGCTTCAGGTTGAAGGTTTCTTGGTTGATACGATCACGAAATGTTGTGAGCCGCCGAGGTATTTTGGTGATTCGAAAGGACTTCCTAAGGAGTGGAAAGAGCATGCTTTATCTCTTTCCTCTCCTGCTTCTTTAAACAAGGTAAACAAAAACAAAGCATTCGAAGCTTTCTGGCGAACACTTGTCCTCAACCGCCCCCTCATCTCCCGCACTAAAGTCCCAGCGCCAGAAACGTGGGGTCCGATAGCAAAAGAGTGATTTGAAGGCGATTGGGCGGTGCATGATCCCAGTGGTGCGAAACCGGCACAGGTAGCTGAGTCCCTGGAAAGGGATAAGTTCTTGGATAATTTGTATTGGGGTGTTCATGAGAAGAGGCGTGTGAGTACGGAGCATGGGAGGATTGGGTTGGTGAGGGAAGAGGTGAAGGAGGGGATGCGGTTGTGGTGTTGTTTGGGTGTTCGGTACCGTTTATTTTGAGGGGTGTGGATGTGGATGTGGAGGGTGGTGAGAGGAAGGAGAGGTACTGGATGGTGATTGGAGATGCTTATGTTAGTGGGATTATGGATGGGAGGTTATGGGAAGGGGGGAGGGGTATGAAGCGCAGACATTTACGCTGATATAAAAAATATATTCCGATAAATAGAAATCACTTAATTACTTCCAATTCTGAACTCACAGAAAAATTAAACAGCTTGTTATATCTTTCCACTAGAGATTCTATTTTAGAAGTCAAGTAAAGGGAATAGGTATAGCAAAAAGTAGACAAGCATGTATTTGTATTTAGTAATTTAAATATTATATTTAGAAGATAACAAAATAAAGTAAAAATTTGGAAAGTGTCACTACAGAATTGAGAAAAATTGGTCGGGAGATTTTGAAGTAGTATAACCGTTTCCTAATTAGTAAAATAGTACAAGAGTTTCTCCTATTCTCCTTTTCCTACAATATTCTGTTTTCATATTATAATGAAAAATTTAAATACGTAGTAGAAGGGGAGTAAAAGGATTAAGATAGAAAGACAGAGAGGAATATAGCAATTTTTTTGAAATCAGGAAGCGAGCGAGTCGAGGAAATAAGAGGAGAGATTGAAAAGGGGATTTAATTCCGTAAAGTATCAGAGAAAACAAAACTACTGGTGCAGAGAGTGGATTCGAGGATCGGTCATGTGGTATCAAATAACGGTTAATTGATAACTAGTCATATATGGAAATGCAAAATAAGACAGTAATTAAAATTCGAATACCCTTCAATAATAGTGACATTTCTCACACTGTGCCGGCTTCGTACTTTCCCAACGTTGAACACCAAAAGGGTCTTCAACTCCCATCTGGTGGTCTTTCACAGCCATTTCCAGCGATTTAATATCCTCATCCTTCTTCTCCTCAGCCTCCTCAACCATCCGATAGATGTCCTCCTGCTTAAGCTCCCGATCAGGAAATACCATAAACTCCTGGTTACCAGTCTTTTTATACAAAGCCGAGACCTTCAGTGCATAATTCACATCGAAATCAAACGACAATTCAATCTCCGGTACCCCTTTCGGTGCTGCCTTGATCCCCTTAAGCGCAAACATGCCTATCAGATTGTTTTTGTTAGCGACTAGTCTCTCGCCTTCGTAAATCTTGAAAAACATCGCGGCTTGGTCATCCCTGGCTGTGGTAAGAGCTATCGTTTTGCGTGTAGGAATGATAGTGTTCCGTAGAATAACCTTGAGGAATGTACCGTCACTCGCCTCGATGCCAACGCTCAGGGGATTGACATCCATCAACGGGGGGCAGTTTGAAGTTCCGCTCTCGCTCAAAAGGACATCCGCTTGTATTGCCGCTCCTCGTATGATTGTCTCGTTCGAAGGAATTTCTGAGAGGACTTTCTGTCCGTCGAAGAAATTCTCAAGGTAAGAGTGCAGAAGCGCAGTATATACCGGGTCTCCGGTCAAGATAATCCCGTTGATGTCAACTTTTTGGACCTTCGTTCCTTGCCTGTAAGGATCCCAATCAAACGGTTCAGACGCGGTTTCATCCAAGGCCTGATGTGTAAGCTGGGCGATTTTGAAGAACAGGGCTGCGAGGGAGTCATAAACCAGATCCCGTTGTGCGAAGCTCAAAAATTTGCTGGGGACGTTGACCATTTCTGGGAGAGTGATCTTTGCCGTGGGGTTAGTGAGGAGCTCCTTTTTGGCCTGCTTTACTAAAGTTCTTAGGTCTTCCAGTACCTCGAAGTTTTCTCTCGGGTTAAGATGGTGTCTCTCGTCGAACTGCTCAACCACATAATTCAGAAACGCGTCTTCGAGATCCCTCGTCCCGAAATGTGTATCCCTCACGCTCGATAAAACCTCAAAAACACCATTTTCTGCACTTATAACTGAGACGTCAAAAGCTGTTTCTCCCAGGTCGTAAACAATAAATTCAAGTTCTTGGTTCGTTTTGTCTAGATAATGGGCTATCCCAGCAACTACTGGCTCATTCAAAATCCGTATAACATTTAGTCCAGCGAGTGTACCAGCGTCTTTGATCTGTTGTCTTTGGATATCGTTGAAGTAGAAGGGGACGGTCACAAGTGCGTGCTGGAATTTCGTGGATAGATGGTTTTCTGCTTGGGTTTTGAGCTCCTTGAAAATTTCGGAGGCTACCTCTTCGGGTGTGATGTGTTTTGTTTTGCCTTTGATTGAGAGTTTGATAGTCGGTCTTCCATCTTCCATAACGACATCGTAGGGGAGAGTCTTGATATGTTGCTGGGTTTCTGGGTTGGAGAAATTCTTCCCTAATAATTGCCTATAAATAATATTAGTAAATTTGAAGCTGAATAGAATGAGGAGAAATAAATTACCTAAAGTTGAAAATTGTGTTCTTAGGGTGACCAGCAGCGAGCTCCTTCCCTGGAAACCCGACAACAGGCCCTTTATCGGTGTAAGATACATAGTTGGAAGTGAAATTTTCACCGCGGTTGTTGGTGAAGATGTGAGCAGTCCCATTAATGAACATGCCCACGCGAGAGTGGGTTTCTCCGAACTCGATGGCGAGTACTAAAACGTAGGGATGGTCGTTAGTTAAGGGAAGTTCAAGACATTATTATTTGAAGTGCATGACTTCATACTTACCATCATCGGTATATGCATATTCATTTTGAAAATATCGAAATTCTGGTCTGATTCTCACTTCTCTTAACAAAAATGCGATGAATACAGCAGCTAAGCAGCCAATGAAGGCAAGAACTTTGTTTCTTCTGGATATCATTGCTGAATACACTGACATTTAAAGATGCTGGGTCGTAATTTAGGATAAATTTACCTTTTTGGGGGTGCTTTGCATTTATAATGTACCTCAAAATTTGCCGAGAGCTGTCCCTTCATGGTGATTGTGAGTCACCTGGGAGATCGCTTGGCGTTGGTTGTAAAGGACACATCTTTCTATACGTAAGTATTTGAGTTGACTTCCAGCCTCAAACCTGCTGCCTGCGTCTCTTCCCGCAGGCATATTCTTTCTGCCCAGCCTTCTCTAACTCGCAATTAAAATTATGGCCCCACTAAGTGCCTCTTCTATGATGCACAAAGCAATCGTATTCCTTTCAATGGCCTATTCGATTGGAATGCTTCTGAGGTTGCAAGTGGAATTCGAATGCAAGTTTGCAGGTCGTAGGAATCGCTTCGGGGAGGCAATTCTAAAACTGTAAGGGCTTTTGCGCTACCATTTTACGACTTAAATTGATCAACCCATAGTCTTATTCTGCTTTGGGTCAAGGCTTGTGCGACTTATGTGGTGTGGAATATTGCTAGAATCATGATGATAATTATTTTCAATTATGAAATTTCTCAAAATAGGTATTTGTATCCCACGTATTGGTCCAAACTGTATTACTGAGGTGATGGCCCATGGCAAGATAACCCGACTTTTTGGGATATGAATTAATAGAGTCTTTTAAAGTCATTGTAAGCCTTTCTTGTTGTCCCATTCACAGTACTGATGCTAATTTTACATTGTCTTCAGCTTTTGGACAGACAGTTATTAGCTAGTATTTTAATAGTCCTGAATTTCAAAATCCAGAAGATTAGTTGACTCAGGGGCCACTGGGTATAGGAAATATACGATGAATCAAAATTTTATGTGGTTCCTTTTCTGTTACGATTAGGTCTTGAAAGCCAGGGAGAATATTCTGCTTTAGACTGAGGAGCCGCATAAGAACATTGGATTTCATTCTTGGGTGAGCTGGTTGTGGAACGCATCTCTGAATAGGGGGTTGAAAAGGGTGGCTGTTTTGCTTAGTCATTGCACGCGAAACAAGAAGACAGATCACCAAACCAGAAACCTAAAGATCCCTTGATCATTAATAGAGCATCGTCAAGCTTATTAATAACCCCCCTTCTCGGAGTTTAATGCGGTGCGAAGCTATATTATTTCCACAGACTCCTCACAGAATAGCTGCATAACTATATCAGGCTTAGTTATATAACGGGATAGTTGCTTCTTTCATTTTATTCTGCTTAATAAGTTATAATTTCATTTATCTAAAAGGCTTTTGATTTTATAATTCTGGATTTCAAGGACATTTGAATTGTAGAGTGAGTAGTTCAAGTATGTTTCTTTGCGTACTGTTCTGAAAATCCTAAAGTCATGAATGATATGTACTATCAAGTGACTTGGAAATTTATCTGATGGACTTTCACGTAACCCTACACCACGAAATACACTCATGTCTCGTTTGTTCGTTTCCTTCTTCGTTAGAACTTCACCGAACTCTCTTAGCAAGCAGGAGAATCTATTCCAACTGAGTAATCTTACTATAAGTCACATGCAACTCTCTTCGGGCTCCCAGTCTTAGTCTCTAATGTTCTTAGGCGACTTGAGGCCGGGCTCATGGTCTTGGAATCTTGTGCCAGAGCCACTTGCAGATAGGGATGGCAAGTTTTTCACCCTGCTAAAAATGTTCAGAGTCTTGAAGACTCACTTAATCCTATTCAAAATACGTATTGCATTGCGGAGCAAGCGGCCACGAGGATTTCACTCAGCAGCCGCCAATTATGCTATTTCATCGGCGCTGAGGGGCCATAAGAAGCTTTTGTCCATGAAGAAAACTCTTCGAAAGATGTTTTGTCGGGGATTCAATACCAGAGAAAGGGCATGTGTTTTTAGTAGAATTCCAGAAGAATTTCTTTACATGCGGCTATGGGTGAAAGGAGGGAAAAGGGGGAAAAGTCACGTGCGTTTCGCAAGTGTGCCAAGTGTCGCAATCGCTCATCGCTCACCGCTCACAGCCCAGCTGACGAGTTTGTTCTCTCATCTGATCTTCAGATAATTAGATTATTGTTGAGTCTCGCACCGCTCGCACATTTCGTACCCCCTTTGGCTGCTTGTGCAGATGCACGTCGACGCCACTTGCCCCTCCAGGCAGCCCACACCGACTGCAACGCTCACTGTTCACCACGCCGAATCGTCGATGATGTATCGTTGAGGCCCAGACTCGAGCGGCTTGATCTTTCTCCACCAACCATCCGATGCCTCATATTACAAGTTGCCCAACAACCAAGTCCACGGGTTGAAACACCCACTCGAGTTGCCACATTTCATGCACTTATATGAAAACCCGCTCGATCCGAACCGTCTCATGTTTCTTCTGGCTCGCGGAACTATCGGCCTCATGGCTGTCGCATGGAGAACAGGGAATCAAATTAGGATTAAAACGCCCGCACTTGTACGCGGCCACGCATCACCGCGCGG
>JAAMPI010001636.1:0-11973 GCA_013054445.1 Cudoniella acicularis | reverse complement strand
GGGAGATGAGCGTTAGGTAGGCATGCAGAATGTCGAGGATGGCGGTGGGGAAGGTGTGTTGGGGGTGAGTGGCGATATTTAGGGGGCGAAGCAGCGTCCGCCGGTCATGCGGGCAAGGTGAGAACAGAGATCACGGTTTGTGGATGGACTGCCTAGACCGTAGCAAGGTGTGAGTTGATGTGGCCTTGACTCGTGAGTCTTGGGAGAGGAAGTTTTTGGACAACAGGGTAGAATGATACAGTTGAGGTAGAGAAGGGTTTTGATGAGGCAGTTCTGATACAAAAATAGACGTATAAATGGGAATGTGTGGTCTCATGAGGGGCCATTGTTGGTATCATTAGCAAGAGCAGATTAAGATGAAGATGGAATTAGGTGATAAGAGTTTTTAAAATGGAGCTGCCGGCATGACGACTCTCTCAAACCAAACCAACAGAGGTCATTTCACTTTCCAAGAGAAGGCTAGCGTAAAGACTTGTGAGAAAAGAAAGCGCAATCTCACTTACATAAAAGCACCTCCATAAACATACAAAATCACAAGCTCATTCTCCACATCTCCCATCCTCTCAAACTTCTCCCTTTCACTCTCGTCTCCCCCAACACCTTTCCTGCAACCAATCCAATGGCCCTCAAGTCCCACAACATCAGGAACCTCAAATGCTTCACTCCCATCTCCCAGTTCCTTGATCGCCTCTAATAAAACCTTCCGAGAATCATTCTCAGGAGGAGCAGGATACGAGACTCAAGAAACCCACACGGGTCCTTTTACGGGAGGTTCGAGGGCTGAAGCGACCTGGGAGGGAGCTCCTGGGCAGAGGGAAGCTTTGAAAAATTTGGAGCGGATGCGAGAGGTGCGTAGTTTGATTTGGGCAGGTGTTGGGAGAGTCGGCGGGAAGATGAAATTTCGGGTAGTGCAAGCGAAATGTGACTCCGTACTCCGTAAAGGGGAGAAATAGCCGAGCGTGAAGAAATAGGAGATCTTGAATTATCGTGTGACACTTGAATTGGGAACAAGAGTAAATTCAGAATTCGAAGAGGTCCTAAGTGAATTTATAGCTAGGTTGGATGCGCCGCATCACTGAATCTACTAGTGATGTGTTTTCGTTTTTGCTGGTCAGCCAACAGGGTAGGTACAAAACCCGCTCGGGTTTCCGGGTATTCCTCTGGGTATCCGAAACTGGGATCTAGGGGATGCCTCGACATCGTTTACAAGACCTAAGAAGAATGGAATATGGTGCAAGGAAATTCAGTTTAATTAGAAATTTTCTGTTCTTGGCACAAGTCTACTATCGGAGCGCAAGACTTTCCTTGAAGCTGTTTCGCTGAAAGAATAGCGTATCGCGTCGTGACGATATACAAACACTTCAAAATTCTTAAATAGCTGCAGATTTGAAATTATAGTTAAATGGCTGAGAGAGAAGGCAGAACAAATGAAATTACAATCTTTTGAATGCATTCCGGTGATTCAGGGTTTGTTTTTGGTCTTTGAAGTGTAATGAGTGAGTGCGTGGCGTTACCACATGAAGAGGTTAAGAGATGAGTCTTTGCGGATGAAGCTGGTATGTGAGCTGTTGCATTGATACTTTATTGCATTTTTATACAATGTCAAAAGACTCGAATTCCAAGAATCGTTTGTGCGGTCGCCCACATGACGGCGTGCCCGTTTGCTCCTTCCTTCCCAATCCGTTCCTTCCCTTTCCTCCAAATGCGTCCCCGCGACTTCTCACCTTTAAAGCCCCTCTTCTCCCGGCCTCTCTTCTTTTTTCAATTTCAACTTTTTTCCTTTAACATCTTTTCGATTCCTCTGCCCGAATCACCTCGTCTTCGACTCTTCACTTTCCTTCAACTGCGTCAGCGTGTACTTGGTAGACGCGTTGACATCAAGCAGAGACCGCGGATACTGCAAATCTCAATTGCGAAGCCAAGCTTCAGTATCAACTACCGTCAGTGCAATCCTCTAACATGCTTCGCAACCCAAACTTACGTGATCCTGAAGACTTGAAGCAGTCAAGATGTCTTGCAAGAGCCAAAAGAAGCACCGACATGCCCAGTAAGTTGTCCCAATTTCTCCCGTCTCCCCGCAAGCGAATACTTCACGACAACATGCATCATCAAGTCACGCCTCACCATTGAGTCTACTTGACCCAACTTTGATACTGCCATACTGGAAGCTGACAACACGCGCAGCAATCCTGGCACGGAGAAACTCACCATCGGTGTTGGCGTCGGTTCCAAGGTGCGAATAAGTCGATGGATCCTTAGGTTTGCTCCATACTGATATGTGGCAGCGTCAAGAATTCTCCATCCACAAGACGACTCTTCAGAGAGCCACCAAATACTTCGACCAAATGATTGATTCCGAGGCTGGAAAGAAGGGTTTGATCTTTTTGAATGACGACGAGCCAAAGGCTTTCGGAATGTTCATTGCATGGCTCAAGACAGGTAAGAACCAGACAGTCTTTGGCCATTATCTTTCTAACGGTTGTCTCTCTCTTAGGTAATGTGGCAAAACCACCAACCAATTTCAAGGTCAAGACCATGCCATCGCAAGCCCAACTTGAGATCCTCGAAAATGATCTTCGCCAGCGCTTCGATCAACATGAATTCCAACTAGTTAACCTGTACTGCCTGGCCGAGAAATATAATATCGAAGCTTTGGCCAACAATACAATCGACGCAATCCAAGATGGTTTCTATGAGTACGGAACGGTCTTTGGTCCAGGCTTGCTTACCAAAATCTTCGCACGTAAGCAGCTCATTTCTTTAATTCTC
The DNA here is from genome assembly GCA_013054445.1 of Cudoniella acicularis. Taxonomy (NCBI): domain Eukaryota; kingdom Fungi; phylum Ascomycota; class Leotiomycetes; order Helotiales; family Helotiaceae; genus Cudoniella; species Cudoniella acicularis. Next base: position 9,204 of record JAAMPI010001636.1, on the reverse strand, counting down.
CCCTCAATTCCCCACAGTAAGAGGCTTTCTCATCCTCCTTGCTCCTCCCGGGTCCCTACTCCGAGAAAAAACATGGCGCTAATTTGCTGAAGAGACCAAGAAGAACTCGCCACTTAGGGATCTTTGCGTTGGGACCAATCTTCTTCACATGGATCGTGGCTGTGGCCAACTTAGGGAAGAGATGATGATGGCGGCCCTTGTGGCACCTGGATTCTTCGCTCACATGATGAAATGGATTGCCCAGAATTTCGAGATGTTTGGCAGACGACAACGCGAGGGATATGACGCCAGAAAGCACCTCGAAGGATTTAGCATGTTGCGACGCTCGAAGTTATGCCCATGCCATTTCCATGTTCATGCAAAGGGCAATGCCCACAAGGGTCATGAACTTTGCGTCAAGGCTCCAATGACTTGTGGACATGGCGCAGGTGATGATGCAATGGATATGGATCTGGCTGGCTTGCTCGCCTCTCTCTGTCCTTGTTCCAAGTGCCGGGGCGAGGAGACTGAGAGTGTTGGCAGCGCAGATGGCATGGATATGGATGATGGTGAGAACTGGGTTGACGAGAGCGACGAGGAGAAGGTTCCTGTCAGCCATTGATTTGTTGCCAACTCTGCGATCCTTGATCTGTTATTTAGATGTCATTGCTGCCTTTTTTGCTATTATGAAGTTATGGTGTGCGAAATTACCAAAGGAATTATCGGAATGCACTGACTTACTGGCATTCAGTTGCGAAAAAGGGTTATATGAGGTTACCCGGATGATGGATGCATAGAGTAGGGAGGGATTTCAGAGAGATTCTTCACATTACCAATAGTGACGCTGTCGCTTCGCTTTACGGATGGCTTAGGTGGTATGAAAGGGGTGTACAACTTTGCAATTCAGGCCTTATTCACTCAGGTCATCGAAAACATTGAGCACATACCAAAAAAAAATATGACCTACTTGACTTCTCTCCTTGCTTGGTTTATGACTTGCAAGACTGCATCCCCACGCTATCAGGTATCTCAATTGCTCTTGAGTGGGCAATATTTGTTCTTCCACAAACCAACCGTATCGAGTACGACGTCCTTCTACCCAGTACGTCCTTTTTCAAAGGGGTAGAACAACTCAATGATAGTTATTTAGAGTGTATTATTTGTCTCTACCTGCGTTCCGATTCGGAGATATATCGGAGCAAATGGGAAAACAATGCTTCTTCTGCCCTAACTGCCATAAGAGAAAAAAAAGAAATCGGCTTGGGTAGTTCCAGAAATGGTGGTCTCGTTATTTTTTGAACAGTGTTTGAAGCATGTTGAAGAGGAGTTGGTCGGCTTGTCTTGGGGAGAGTAGGGGTAGCGTTGTGTTGCTGCTAGTGTTGCGTGAACGTGACGAGGATTGGAGTTTGAAGCAGAGGCGAGAGAGGGGTGGTGTACTTGGTGATTTAGAATGGTTCGGGACAGGGTGATGTCGTGAAGGCAGTTATGGTGGTAGGAAGGTGTGAGGACTTGAGGATTTCATAGACGGAAGTTACGTAGAGAAGACAACCCGGGAAAAGATGCAGTTTTTCAATTGAAGGAATTCTGTGTACTGCAGTTTTTCCACCGAGCCACTGTATCCTTCACATCTTCACAAGAAGACTTCTATTCGCTCCTCATGGCAACCAGCACGAGCACAAACATTTTCCTGCCCAACTTCCATAAATCACCACTTAAACACGCCCGGTAACATCCACACCCAACACCCAATACCGCAGTCTCTCAATCCTCAAAACCATCCTTCTGCTCCAAATGTGTTGCATCCTTCTACGACACCTCAACACGCACTACCCAGCCTCCATCTTTCTCAGTAAAGAGCTCAGGCATATCAGCCAAATGCTTTCCAGCTACTGCAATCTCCCTCGTATATTCATTAACTTGCACGTTTCGTGAAGCACGAGGTTTTAGAGGCGGAATTGTGGTACATGTTTTAGTCGCGGCACCACGTTCGGCGTGGCGGCGAGTAGATATTTGGGAGGCGGGAATGGATTGCGTCCAGGGCATGAATGCTTTCCGATCTGCTGGATGAGTTGTCTTGAGGTTGATGTCGGAACTAGCTGAGGGTGTGGTGGTTGAGAGTTCAGTGGAGATGGCGGTGTAGTTTAGAGTTGATGTTGGGGTAGGTGCCGTTGTGGAGGTGGACGTCAGTAATGATGATGTGATACCCATTGTTTTGCGAGGCTTTTGGTTAATGGGAGAGTGTGATGGAGTCTGGAGTAAGAGGTTGTTGATTGTGGCGGAGGCAGTAGAGGTTTGAGACTCGTTGGAGCTGCCAAGTCAAGTGCTCGACTGGGTGTTTTGGTGGTATTGATGCTAGCTGAAGCTAAGAAGTAGACAATGAAGTTTCAAGCAAGCTTGACGCAGAATGATGATGACTGGGTTTTACCGATATCAATGATTGATGAATGTGATGATCTGTTGTAGAAGAGAAGAATGTTGGGCAGAGAAGGCCCGGTTTATAGATCCGGTGGCTGCTTGGGGAAAGGACATTGTAGTATTTTGCTCCTGCTATAACAAATCCAGCCACATTCACGGCCGCTATTGCCCCCGTCGTTCTTTCCCATCCTGCCTTCTGCAACAGCAAGAAACTTCTTGTCACGGTGACACGACTTATACGGCATAACAATTTTCCATTCCATTAAATTGGCCAGGATACAGGAAATATCAGTAGCTCCGTTGGGGAGCGTGGTACCACGAGGGTTGGCATCGAACCTCTGGTTGAAGAGAATGGGTCTTCTACCTCAATTAGATCTGAAGGTTGTTAAATTTTTGTTTTTTGGTGCGATAACATGGTTCATAGAACATTTGCCAAAAAGAAGCGTTCAACGCAGCCAATGGGTACAACTCACAATTTGATGCTGATAACTATGAAGAACATTTCTCCAGGTTGTTTCATGACAAGTCCGGAACCCGCGTAGCTAGAATCTTTGCAGCTCATGCAAATACCCACAAGCTCATACTACCTCGCTCCAAGCTTCTCTGAATTCCAGCAGATCCCTTTGGCCATACATTTCTCCTGCGACAGTGATAATCATATCAGCAGTCGCCTTTGTGTTCCATCTTGCCAAATCTCTCTTCTCTTTAGCTTTTGCCAATTCCTCCGATACCTTATCCTCATCGTCGGTGGATTTCAACTCATTTAGAATTCTTGTCTTGGCCGCTTCCAAATCGTCGATATTTGTGTTGTCCAATGTGGAGTAGTCGGGCTCTTCAGGAGCGGTCTGCAGTACATGACCTACCCCATTTAGATTGCTTTCATTTCCGTTGGCCATCGTGGAGTTGCTGGATGGAGGTGCTGACACTGGAGCGACAACCGGAACTCTATTGGGGGCTGTCTCTGGTTTTGGGGGGGCCGAGAAATTAAGTTTACTGTTTTCTGCAACATGCCCATTCTCGGTCGTTCCTTCTATATCGTCGTCATCATTCAATGGGATTTCCGCTTCATTAACAACATCCAGGATATCGTCATCTCCTCCACCCTCCAGTCTGGCCTCAACTGCATCCATACCTTGATTTAATTCCGCGTCGCCTTTCAAACCCATTCCAACAAGAACAGCTTTTTTGCCCAATTCTCTCACAACTCCAATTTCCTCGCTGGTAAGCTCTCCTCGTGCCGGTAATCTGGCTAAAAGACTCCAAGCCCATCGACTAATTCCAACCTCGACCTCGAGACCTCTTTGCAACAGCTTGCCTCCAGTTAGAAGACCAAGCAATCTCAAAACCGTGCTTTTGTTCATTGTGGCAACCTGCGCAGGTACTGGGTCGACAGTTCTCATTTTCCACCTCCACCATCTTGCAACTGATGTATTCAGAGCTCCGACATGAGTTGGATGGTCTTTGTCAAGCCTTGCAACAAGCTCCACAGGCGGTGTTTGGTTTAATTGTGTGCATAATGCATCGTATCGATTGAGAATGGAGTCGAAATATTTAAGATTTCCATCACCATCCAAATTGTCGTCTTCGTCTGATGTCTGTGAGCTCTCGGGACAGGCATAATATGCGCCGTCACCATACAAGCCTCGATAATCTCCTACACCGTTTTCGAATATGTCTTGGCCATCGATCTCTTCTTTTGGAGCAACGAGGAGGTTCGGGATACTAGTGGCTTCCTGTCTGTAAAGCGACGCTTGGAGTCAGCATCTCTCTGCCAATAGAGCAATTGTTTTAGTGAAAATTCTTCGAGTATTATAGCAAGCAACTCACCTGACAGCTCTCAAATAGCTCAATGCATCTAAGTCATCGTCGTATTCGAGATCACCACCATCTCCGAGGCTTCTGTTTTCATCATCCAAGCCAGGCAGCGCGCTTCGTTGACCGTAGGTTGGATCGACGCGTGCTTCCGCAGATGGTCGTGAACGCGATTTATTGCTGTAAAGCTCCCCTGGCGAGTCAGGATCATGCTTTCTCTTTCCACCAGACATGATTACTTGTTGCAGTCTTGTATGGCCGAAGATATTGTTCTTAAGGTTTCATCGAGGTTATCGTAATCTCCAGCCTTGTGCTGACTAATACCATATGCAGGTAGTTTTTGCGTCATTGAAGCCTCGTCTCCATCTTCACAACATTTTTCACCTCCTTGTTCGAACTAACCCCTCTCCTGGCCATTGAATTTTCCGAAGCTGATAAGGATTTGAGGGTGATTCTCCGGGTTTTACTGATATATCTTTGACTTTCTCATTCGATTTGTGACCGAGTCTGTACAATCCTCGACACCTTATTATGGCTCTAGACGCTCAAAGCAACTGGAATGTGGAAATGTCCCAGCCGCTGAAGATTCCTATCCGGCAGAGGGACAAACACTCGGACAAGCTATTCTCCCAAGAATTCTCAGCTGAAATAACGTTTATGAGGCCTCCAGCACGAGAAATCCTCCTACCCAGCGAAATCATTACCCAAATCCTGAGCTACATACCGCTTCAAAAAGCTTCACAGTCAACCTTTTGGTCTTGCGCGTTGGTATCTCGAACATGGTACAGCTGCAGCATAGCCTTTCTTTACGTCCATCCGCATCTCGACGGCGGCAACTTCGCAGATTTCGTACGAACCATTTGCCCCTCGAAAAATGCCCACATTCGACAATCCTCATTATCCGTTCTAGTCAAACGGCTCGATATGTCCGAACTCGTACACAATAGCTCTCGGAGTTTAACAGCCCGAATTCTTGGGCGGTTGAAGGGGAACATCGAGGGATTTGTGGCACCACAAGCAAGTTTTGGGATAAATAGTTTCGCAGCATTGAGTAAATGCACGAAGTTACGGGTTTTGGATTTGAGTTTGATATCGGCGTCCATATCCAACAGGCTACTATTTCAAACTTTGAAATCTTTACAAGAGCTGGAGATTCTCTTCTTTCCCCGAAGCTCAAGTCTCGACGGTACTGGAGGAGAAACCCCCTACACCTGGCCACCAAAACTCAAAGCCCTCCATTTAGCTGGTGGTATTAGTGACCACTTCCTCGAAACTCACCTCGTCTACGCTCCCCAGACTCTCACCAAATTCAGCATCCAACACTGTTCACAAGTCCACCAAGATTCTCTAATCAAAGGCCTCAAAATCCTCGGTCCTTATCTCAAACACCTAACAATCCGCCACCCAATGTCTCAATTGGCACAAGGCTCCCTCGACGTCGTCCTTGAACACTGTCCATCTCTTATCGCTCTCCGCGTCTCAGCCGACTATCTCACACACGATGCTTTCGATTCAGGATCTTCAAATGGTCATCCCCTACAAATCCTCGACCTCGAATGCTCTCCTACATTTTCTACAGAGATGGCACCAAATGCGTGGAGCCTCTGTGATCTAGTGGATAAAGATATATTGCCAGATTTGAGGATCATAAGGGTTAGTTCTAGGCTGAGATGGGGTGCCACTGATCGATCGAAAGAAAAGGTGGAGGATCTTGAGGAGTTGCTAGAAGAGAACGAGGCGATTAAACCATTAGGTCTCTTGACGGGTGTGTGGGAGATTGATTGATCGATCGTGAAATATCTGTAGGTCTGACAGTTACACCATTTTGATAAGCTTGTACCCCTTGGATAAGGCAATGAATTTACGACTTAATGCCGATCCGAAGTACAATGGAAAATTTCCTTGGAATGTAGGTTACTCGATATGCAGCCACCACTTAGCGCGATGGACAAAATGGAATCGAGAATCAGCTGTAAGCAAGAGCTCTACAAGGGGGTCAGTGGAGTATTTCATTTCTTTCTGGCCATATTTGTCGTGAGCATTGCATTAGCTAGCCTAGCTTAGCCGAACTATTCTCAAGATTCAGACAACAGTTCAACCTCCGAGAACCCATTCAATCGCCCTATTCTTTGCAAATAACCTTGCTCCGTTTCTCAGTTCCCCCCTTCCTTACTGTTCCATCTACACTGACATCACAGCGAATTGCAAAAGCGAACATCCATGTCTCCTACTACGCAGCAGCCTTTCATCGTACAAGTATAGACATTCGGAGAGCTCAATACCCCACCAATTTTCTCTTAGCAGCTTTGAGGATGCGGACGCTATCATCCCATGCAAGTTGTGTGGCTGGATCGGTGAACGAGCCATCGGAAATCTTCTCAATTTCAATCTCCCACATCTTCTGGTTGTATGCATCAACAATTCTATTAGACCCCAATGGTTAGATCTTGTTCTGCTTCAAAGATAGGTAAGTTGTTGTTGGACGAGAAAGACTTACTCTGCTTCCCGCGCACCTGTGCCTATACCGAGGACGAAATGGGGATCATTAACCACTGGCTCAGGCTCAATGTGCTTTGCTGGAATAGGAGTCAGAGGTTGGGAATTGGGCTGGGAATACTTGAAGTTAGTCGCCGCGGCAGATTGGCTAGTGCTCCCTCCTGAACGCGGTACATTCTCTGCTCTTGTACTATTGGTGAGTTGCCCAAGGGGAGCTCGAGGCTGAGCATCGTTTGCTTTCGCGTGGACATTCTGGAGTAGCAGATAGCTTGGAGCGGCCTTCGCTTGTATTTGTTGGCTTTGAGATTTATCGACAGGTAACTGGCGCTGCGCTTGTCTTCTCTGCATACCTCTACCTCGTGCTTCATAAACGACAGCATTACTGCCACTCACAGGTTTTGGTGATCTTGGCCTTGGTGGTGGCAATCGTGCTGGTGAAGGAGCTCTGAAACTTTGCCTTGGAGGACTTGGAGTTCGGTATCGGGGTCGCCGGGGAGGAGAGCACATGTCCATGTTCGGACCTGAGTAGGCGCCGTCTTGAGCATCGAACGCCTGACGAGGTGATCTGCCGCGGATGGGAGAACGAGACCGAACACGGTGTCTATCATGCCTATCATCGCCTCTTACTGGTGATCTTGAGCGTCGACGACTAAAAGGTTGTTCAAAGGGCCTGTCCCTCGTGTCGTCTAGCTGCTCAAAGTACTGTTCATATCCTCGATAAATGCGTATTCCATTGACGAAGATGGCACTGCCAGGCGAGACCTTCAAGGCTTGCAGTATCCTGTTTTTTAACTCGGGATCTGCATCAAGCCCGTGCATTTCGCACCAAGTTCGAGTCCCTGCTAGAGGCTCTCCTGGTATGCGTCTGATCTGGCGCTTTTCCGGACAGTATCGCTCTATATGATTGAAGTTTCCACATCTCCAACATTGCTTCGCAGGCTCACGACACGGCCCAAAGTGGAATCGAAGGCAGTTAAGGCACGCCAAAGGCATCTGCTTCTTGGTTCAGCCTCAACTATTCCATCGTATACGGTGAATTGGTGTGGTCGGTATCAACTCACCTTTGCTACCTACAACGAGGAAGGCTATCTTCAATCGTCTTCTCGTCACATCAACGGCGGGATCAACGTGATCCTCAACTTTAACTTCGATCACACGACAGCTTCTTCGACCGTTGAAGATCTTTGAAAAAGAGCATCAACGGCCTAGAGGTGCAGGAAACTCGATTGTCGCTCAGAAACGCGCAGTTACGCGCTCGATTGGAACAGAGACGAAGTCACGAAGGCGAGATTGCCTTTCAGTCCATAAGAACAGTTGTTCAAAATCGCGAATCGAGCTCCTCTTGGGCTAAAGAACTCTTGCTTGGACAAAGCTGAAAAGAACGGAGAACTTGGAGTTGATATTGTGGTTGTAGTTGGGATTGAAAGTTTCAAGTGAGGGCTTGCGGGTTGAAGTGTTTTCTTTCTTCCATTTCGGGAAAGCACGCTAGTTAGGCCAGTGCCTTCCCTCTCAGCTGCCTAGGTGCACACGAGCATCTTCTGATTACCTAAGTCCTTTTTTTTCTCTCACATCTTAAATTTAAAAGTTGTTAGGGATTGAGTGGTCAAAATCTCCGAGTCTTTTTCCTTTTCAATATTGCAGCCTACTGTATTTTGATCTCTTTTCTTTTTTTTCTTAGCAGTTTGATTTTTAACCTCGAAATAGGATTCAATTGATTTTCCCGTGCCAGCAACATCTCTTTTCATGCTTATCTCGCTCATTCATAAGAATTTGTATAACATATCCACAAAAAAGACATCACAGACATCACACACAAGAAAATTCTAGTCGAAATGTCCAATTCTGCTCCAGACGGGCCCACATCCGCGACGGAATTCAACATGTCTTCGTTGAATCTACCCCTTTCTCCTGTACCCTCTGTCAGTCCTCAGCCGGAGTCGTAGACAATAGATAGCCAGGACTCAGCGAAGGACGCATCGTATCAAGATGTCGAGAGCGAGATAGACACTGATTGGTCTCACTATTCTAGTTTTCCGTATCAAAGTCTCGATTCTTTGATCCCTCACATCAAGCCGGAGGTTGGTCACCTGGAATACCATAATAGCCCTTCTACAATAGAGAGGACATTATCGACCATATCTATGTCGCTCCTGCCTCTCACTGAAAACAATCTCGTGCCACTTCTCAAGAATCCGGAGTTACCATCACAGCCCGCCGAATTCCCGTCACAATGTTCCCTGGCACTTCCAACCAGCGCTGAAGATAAAGTCTCCAGATATACAGCCTCCGATGAGGAGAGTGAAGGGGAGAGCGAAGAAGGCGACAATGACCGAACCTTCACACAATCAATGAAGCCAGAAATCTTCTCTCTGTTAAATCAGAGATACCCCGCTCTTGGAACTAGCCAAAGAGGCACTGGCAAGATGATTTCTCCTCCTCACACTCCATTAAGCGTTCCAGAACCCTTTGCTGCTTCCCTCCCTCCATCGATCAACAATTCAC
>JAAMPI010001635.1:0-11981 GCA_013054445.1 Cudoniella acicularis | reverse complement strand
CTCCTTAGTCCTATTCCTGATAGTAGGGGCCTCCGTTAGATCCCTTGTGATAGTAGAGAAGCGCCGGGCTTATAACCTATTTGATTTGGTCGACTCTAGCTGGTCGGATGAGTGGTATCATCAATACAAGCAATAGTAATATAGGGATCGTCCGGAGGGCTCAATTAGGGTAAATCAAGTATATTATCAACTATATAGAATCCAAGATCAGGTCGTCGGGCTACATCTCTAGACTACAAGTGAGACGTGCCCTAAAGCACGTGCTGGGTGCCATAGTAGCCTCAGGCTGCCAGGCACACACTTCAACAGTTGCATAACCTCAAAAACAAGTCGTGACCGAATATTGTCGTCTCAGTTTGGCCAATCTTCGTTGGCTCAATATGTCCAATACCCCGAACTCAAGCTCAGCTCCTCGTTTGAATACCACGACCCAGAAATCTGTACACGAAACAACAGTAGATGACACAGACAACGCGGGACCATTGCCTTCGCTAGAAGTGCAACAGGTGTTGTTCCGAACCTGCTTCGAATCTTCAAATGAGAACAAATGGGGTGTTCGCAAGTTTGAGGGCCTTGCTCTGCTCAATTTATGCTACTACGAATATGAGCTTGAGAACTTAGAGAAGAAAATTCGCGAGGCAGGAGGTGCAGTATCCTCATCCAATCTAGCGTCCCTACGTTCTCTCATGAAAGAATACGGTATGTCTTGGAACCATACTCGGCTCTCAACTTAGAGGCCAAACAAGATATGCTCTAAAACCTTCCAGATCAGGCAGTCAAGGGCTTTCTCCAGCTCTCTCAGACCTCCCGTCAAGCATTTACCAAAGCCGTGAGCCAGCACCTCAGTCTCTTCCCTTCCGAAATGGTCTCCCACGAACTTATTCCAATCTATACGGACTACGCAAATCTCAAACCGAAGACTCCTACTGGGGATCAAGTTCGCGCCGTCCTCCAGCAAATCTTACCCCTTAAAGCCGTGGCTGATTCTGATGAAGTCTATTTTGAGCACGTTTCTCGTACCGCAGCCCCGGGTAAGTTTTCTGTCATTTTTATTTCCTCCTATGGCCCTATTGACCGGCGAATAGGCGGCGCGGGCGCTGCTGGATATCGTGCTCGCTCCGATTCTAAGCAAGTTTCACCCTTCGTCGACCGTCTAGCTCGTGTCATTGTGGCGATCACAGGGGGAGTATTTCTTCTCGTTCCAATGATTATCATGACATTTGTACAAAATGCACATTTGAGATTAGTGGTTGTGAGTGTGGCCGTTGTTTGGTTCGCGGTTAGTGTGGCGGTGGTGAGTGAGTCGAGTAACCAGGAATTGATTGGGGCGACTGCGGCATATACGGCAGTGCTGGTGGTCTACGTGGGGAGTACGAGTGGTGGAAGTGGTACTGGCTAAAGAGCTGAGGTATATAGTATTATTGCAGGAGCACTTGAATACCAAGACTTTATATTAGCTAAGCAGAAGCCGTCATGACGTTCTCTTATCTATACGGCCATAAAAAGACCCGAACTTAGTCTTGCACGTATGCGCCCAGATACCATTACGATACTTAAGGGATTTTAAACTGTGCAGAGTTCCCTTGAATGTATTACGGGAGATGGCTAGGTCGTTCAGTGAGATAGTGCGCGCTTCGTAGCATGTATCTTGCACTCACCTTGAAAGGTCGTAAAGCAACGCAAGCAAACGAAATGGGGTATTTTTGAATTGATTTCCAGCTGCACACATGCTAGCTTTAAAGGCGACGATGGAGCATATTGCTAGAATGACGGTGACCTGAGTGACAATGCATGCGACAGTAATTGCTTGGATAAGTTGAGATGAACACTTGGGTTCTGCCGATAAGCAGGAAGAAGATATACTGCCAAATCGAGTACAGTAACACATAAATTTACGGACTTTGTTGGAAATAATACTATCTTGATGAACATATGAAACCTTAAAATGATTCTGCCTTGTTTAAATTTGTGCTGGACTCCGGGTGCCAGATCTGTGAGACTCTCGAACAGGCAAATTTGCGTCTGGAGTTTTTTTTTAGCTCTCTCCTCATCAACTCGAGGAGGTATGCTTCTGACGAGAAATTCTCTCTGAACAAAAGATGCGCGAAGAAATGGTGGAAGCTCAAACATTTCCCTTCTCTGTTCAGAGTCCGTCCAGGCTATTCAAAAAGGTTGAACAAGCGAAAAAGCTGTCGAAGAAGCAGAACTGTCTGACCGTAAATGATAATTAATTAGTGGAAGGGAGATTAGGAACGTGACTAAGCAACCTGAGAGGTCGCCCTCGATCTCACCTTCAACTCACCCTTGCTCGCCTTGACTCACCCAAACCGGCCAGTAGAGCAGCTCTGCTCACCTTCCCAAATAGAAACAGATTTTCTTCATGTCAGGATTGGCGTGTGATAATCGCTTGTTACTGATTGTAGAAATTTTTTTAGTTCTTCCTCGGTCTATTCCTCGGATTTAATAGGTGGGATGACTTGGTATTGTTTTCGCTGCTCTTGTCATCGAGCTCAACTACATTTGGGCCTGTTGGCATTCGTAGTGCATCATCTTCGTTAAAGACACTGAGCTTGTTCCAGTCATCAATCAGGTCCTGGATGGAAAACGGTACAATATGAGGTCCGAATGGTGTTTTCCCGTGGAACTTGGGAGCACTCTTTGATTTGGCGCGGAACAAACACCGAGATGCCAGACACGCTTTTCAATTCTTCTTTGACAGTCGATAAAATTCGTTTTGGCTTCAACGAGATCTGGGGCCATTTCGAGGCAATGCTCGGTGTCGGCTTCCCAGATAATGGCCGCTGCAGGAGTCGGCGGTAGAGTATATCTCATCTTCTTCCTTCCCGTTATCCTCTCGTTCGTCTTCGTCATCTTGATCATCGCCATCTTCTGTTTCATCCTCGTCGACTGGATGTTGGTGTGCGTACTCACCCTCAGCTTGGAAGTGGTCTTGACCCGGACCGGGGTCCAGCAGCTTCCAGATACTTTTGCAAACAGAAACCTTTCTTGTTTTAACATCTTTTCCCTCTTCTCGACATTAGAAGACTTCCTTCCCAACACCTGCAAACCAAACAACATTTCAGCTCCACAATATCAACGCCATGGCATCTAGCGAGAAATTAACAATGGACGCTACACCCAACAAAAAGCCTGACCATTCCATCTACAAAGCCGCCTCGAAAAGCAAAATGAGCAACAAACATATCAACAACATGGTATTCCACGGACGAATATTTCCGAGACCAAATGCGGCAAATCCAAGGCACATACATTGTGAAGCAACACCACTGGCCCAACCAAGGCTACGGTTTTCGAATCTGGCTGATTTGGGACCACGATCGTCTCTGGGGCACCTTCGAGTTAGGATTCTTCAAAGGCGTTTTCGTTGTAAATTTAGTCCCCGGTGTACCTAGGTAAGCGATATGCGCTAGCCATTATGCCCGACTACGTGATCTGTCACTTTAGCTCCCGGCTTGGCTCGGCGCAATTAGCGCTGCCTATCCCGAGTGATAGTCAAGTCTAAGTTTGGGTGCAGGCGTCAAACCAGTGACGTAAGGGATAAAAAGCAGGTTCGAGTGCAGGTCTGAGTACCTTCCTTTTTTTATCGATCCTTCTGCCGAGGCTTTGCCACTCGGCACGTGTATTTAACTGGCACACTCTCACTTCTCTCTTTAATCGAATCGATCGCTTTTATCCAGCTTCACAAAGTTAGTATTTTCTAAGATAAATTGCCCGAAAAAGCGAAACCTCTTTAGAAGACCTTTGAGAATATCAATTGCGGATTATTCCATTAATGAGTGGCACTGAGGCTGAGGGTCATTTATTTTAGGGCCATAAAAAACACTGAAATATAAGGATAATTATTCCGCGTATTTTAAGTTGTTATCTCAGGAGTGCCACGTTCTAACAGTTCAAAATTGTAAATTGACAGCTTATTATTACTCTACTAAAGATACATAGAATAAAAGGCGTCTTTCATAAGAATTAATATCTTTTAGCTTTCTACCCTTGCTCAGCTTAAATACTTCGGACTTTTGAAGTGCTTTCGCGGTGGATCACGTGATGGTCCAACCCCTAATTCGAAGGATGGGAGGTGGTAGGTTTATTATGTTGCTCGAAGAACATGATAAATTTCAGTTGAGTTTTACCAAATTTTCTTAGAGAAATTTTGAGTTTCGGAGTTTATATCCTCTCGAGTTTTCAATATCCCTTGGGAAAATGAATGCCACCTCCTAAATATAAGGATTTGCTTTCCTTTGGCATTTGCCGCAGCCATGTAAGACCTCTATCTAATCTACTATGACTGGATTTTAATCTTGAACTGTCGATTGACTTGAATTAATCTCTAAACAAGATCAACGGAGATTTGGTCATGTGATAATATTTTAAGACCCATTTGAGAATTCCGAATTAGCTCTGCTTGAACCCCTCACCCGCTCTAAGATGGAACACTGTTTTGGCTCATATCCAGGAACTCAGTCATGTCTCTTATCTGATCTGGACCACGGATTCCCTTTTTTCAGGAGAGGGATGTTGTCTCGGCTAAGTCCATGAAGGGTATCAGATGGAGGTCTGATTTTATGCAAACGTGCACTTTATACCTTCAATAAATGCTTTCCCTAGAAGATTACGCTTCTCCAAAAGGCGCAAAGAATCGCGATCTCTCAAGAAAGTATCAGCCCTCACGCTCTCTTCTATCCTCAAGGCCGAAATATGATGTGTCTACCCCGCCATTTCGGCAACTTCCATGATCCCTCGTGGCTGCGATTCATTTACCCCTGGCATTCTGGAAAAAGGCCAGGAACGCAAATCGGTGGCTTGTCTCTCCAAGATCCAGTGGCTAGGAGTAAGCAGCTTTACTGGCCCTCCCATTCGCCTGTTCCATTTTAGTTGTTTTTCGGACATCGGTGAGACTATTGGCCGGGCCAAATGGTGTGATACTCACGTCAGACCGTGTCAGAAAGCATCCGATTTCGAAATGACCCTGAACAACAGTTGTCTGGAGGAATTCTTGGAGGGAGACATATATAGACAGCTCAAAGCGGGAGCAGAAATGGAAGAAAACTTTTGAGAGTTTCCAACCCGGCTCCTCCCTCTCTTCCCCCCTTCTGACCTCTGGCATATTTTCTTTGCCTGTGGCCATGCTGCGGCGTCCAGGGGGGCTGTCGGCGCAGTCTAGGCCCTGAGCCATGCGCAACATGATTCGTTACAGCTTGGAGGATGTGCTTGGCACCCTGAGCACAACATCGATATGCTTGCCCCAGGTGGGAGATCTATGTAAGTTTGCTCACGAAGACCTTTTTTTCATTCATAGAAGCGTTGGCCAGACTGCTCATCAACCCGGGACCACGTCCGAGACGCCGCGACGCCCTCGGTATACTAGATTCCGAAGATGGATGCACTGTGAGCTGGACGAGTGCGATAACCCAAACGGCCGAGGTGGCCATTGTAGCCATTGTTGCTTTGTGGTCATTGTACGAAGGACAGAGTGCCACCGGACCAGTGGCATTATACTGGAGAATTTGGAACAATCTTGGCCCAAGGAGTGCCAGAACGCGGGGCCAGCTAGCAATCCACAATTATAAATCGTATAATTGTTATTGTATAGCTTCTCCACGGCCCACATCTCTCCAGCTGCAGCCAGTCCACTGCCGGTCTGCTGGACACTGGATGCAGACAGACGTTGCGGACACTCTATATGTACATTGTCGCTGCTGTGTTGCATACAAGAGTAACCTTACCTACGTCGTGGTCGGGGGCTGTCTCCGTCGGTCGCAGCTCGGGCTCGCTAAAGCCCGATTGTCCAAAACTTCATCCTCCGCCATCGCCATCGCCTTTGCTTGGGACAAGAGCTGGACAGGACACCACGCTGCCACCATCAATTCACCACCATCGCCAAGCGTCCCTAGCATTTACTGCAATTGACGCTTGTCGCGTGCCTTCACTTCGTGCGACCAGCCATGCCCTCAACACCAAAGCGCTATCGTGACCTCTCCACCTCCACGCCTCCGGCCGAACAAGCTTAACAACCACCACCACCACAACCAACGTCAGCAGCTCCCACACCCACATCCGCATTGTCGGCGCCCCTCGCTGGTGGTCCCTGTACGCGCAGGCAGACTTGAAGAAGAGTATCACTGACTCTTTCAAGTCGCCCTCATAGTCTCCTTTCTGTTTGTGCTCGTTGCCAACCGAGCTAGGAAAACCGAATCAATGATTTGGTATCTGTTGTATCCTATCAGAGGGTGTGTAATCGCTATATCTATGTGCGACCCTGGTGATACTGACGCCGATAATACAATAGGACAACAGAGCCGCCAATCCTTGACCTAAAGCACCCTCTACGACAGTTCTTCACCCGATATGGATATAGAGCTGCGCGACATCCTGTTATCACCCTTGTTATCTCGGTCATAGTTGCAGCTGCGCTGATCATCCCTCTCCCTTACTTATACACCAATGGCCTTCGTAATGGCACATCGGATATACCCCACCACGTCTGGGCATCGGCTCAACCCTACAGAGGACATTCTGATATACGTCCTGATGTTGTGATGCGATCTTTTTGGGTGCATGGTAGGTGGTGGAAGGTGAAGGACTTGGTTGTATCCACTTGCTAATTGCGATTAGGGAGCTACATGAAGGCTTTAGAGTCGGACGTTTTGCAAAGCGCGCTAGATATCCAAAATGAGCTACTGGGGCCTACCATCGACTTTAATCCAAAAAGACTGGGAGCTTCATTAAAGGTTGACAATTTACCTAACGATCTTACTGTCGATATACGAGATAGCTTACATGCCATCAATGGGTTGAGCAATTCGTCTTGGTTCTTCCACTCGCCATTGCAATATTGGTCCTGCTCTAAGGAAAATATAGCAGCAGACACAGACATCATCACTACTGTTAATCAGCATTCGCATCAAGCAACATCTGTCAATGTCACGCTTCGGCACTCTATTGTGTTTAGTGGAAAGCGTTTCGAGGACCGACGACTAGTGGCTGCTGACGCTTTAGTAATAACATTAGTGCATATGCTCGACTCACCAGTCGGTAGGCAATGGGAGAAGAGGGCTGTGGATCTTGCAAGCAGGAATTCAAAACGATGGAAGCTTATCCCACCTGATGGCCGGCCCCTCGAAAGCACCCTCTACGAATTTCGATATCAACCACTCTCTACATTAGACAACATCCTGCTTGCAATTGCATACACCGTCTGCGCCGCCGTTCTATTGCGCGGTATGTCCAACTTACGAGCGCTCAAGTCTCGAGTTGGTCTTATATTTGCCGTTTTTGCACAAATAATGCTCTCAGTCTTGTCGACCTTCGCCGTCTGTGGAATTTTCAAGATTCATTTATCCCACTTACCAAGGGCAGTATATCCTATCGCAAGTTTGGTCATCAGATCCCAGAATATATGTTCACTTATCAATGCCGTCATTGTTACAGCTTCCAATCGGACGACGGCGTGGAGAATGGGCGAGGCAATCGGGCAGACTGGGCATATTGCACTTGCTAATTCCGCCCAAAACATCATCTTCGCGTTGATAGTGTGGTTAACTGCATCCCAACCAGCCTCTACCTTGGGTATATTCTGTGCTATTGCTTTGGGCTTCGATTTCTTCTTTCTGATGACGTTCTTTGCGGCAGTTCTCAGTATTGATGTGCGCAGAACCGAGCTGAGCGATACACTAAACCGTGTGTCTACCCGATGCAATGGCTGCCAGAAGTCAGGTGCCGCCTCGAGGAAATCCTGGGCAGAGTATATCTTCGGCTGGGGTGCTACAGCTTCACTGCGAATTGCTGGGCCTACTGTCTTCTTTGGGGTTGTGCTTATGGCATGCTGGCATTTGACGGATACCAAAAATCCCTTCCAAGGTTTCTTCGAAGCACTATCGGCAACTACGCGCCCATCTCCTTCCTCGGTCCTCACCGTCGATATTAATCAGGCCAGGACTCCAACGGCATGGCTACGAATGCAGGACGACGAAACAATTCTGGAAGTTATCAATGTAGTCAAGCCTGGCGCCCATTCATACATCGCCCGTGTCTATGAACCCATTATATTGGTCCTCGAGGGTTCAGACAGGACGCCAAATAATTCAGGAGTTCGGCCATTTCTGCCTGCTGCTTACGACTTTGTACAGCATCACCTCGCATCTCTCATCGTCGCAATCATCGTTCTAGTTGTAGCTGTCTCACTATTGATGAAATATCTTCTCTGGAACGAACCCGCTGAAGTTGAGTTGGACGAAAGACCTCCTGACGGGGATCTTCTCACTATCAAGACATTGAGTAAAGGTCATGTTCTTGATGTTGTCCTACTTACAGCTTCGAATGATGGGGTTATTGCGACCGTCAGTTTAGATCGATGGGTTCGTATTTGGGATATTCAGAAAGGGATCTACAGTTACATTGTACAAGATTCAGCTTCCGACATAGATCCGTTCCCTGTACTCGCCATGGCGATTGATAGCGACTCTAATTGGTTAGCTCTTCTTTCTGCTAGGGACAAACTCATCATGTGGAACATTCCTGAGAGGAGATGGGGACCAACAATGCTGGTAGAGATGAAAGGTCGCACACCGGCAGCGTTCTTCTTCGGAGAAGATAAGACCGGATTTATCAACCCGCTGGTCCTTGTTAGACACAACGGGATGATGACTGAATTCCATCCGGAGGCAAATGAGACCAAACAGTTGCAAATCTGTCGTAGTCCGTTGGTTTCTGTCCGACCCCACATTGAGAAGCCGACCCCTGAATGTGCAAACCCACCACCACGGATCATCACTTCATCTAGACGTGGATGTGTTCATGTGGCTTCGGATCTTGAGATTGGTTGGCATTCAGAGGGGTTGGAGATTCCTGACCCGGATGATGACTTGGAGATCAAATCTATCTTACCTTTGCCGTTGTTGAGTTCGTTTCTGGCAGTTCGCGATCATACTGTTGACCTCATCGACATCTTCACAAACAAAGTCACTCATTCTTTCCCCACCCAGCCAATGAAAGTCGACTCTCTCCGCTGTGTACACTCCGCACGACGAAGACCACAATGTGGATCTGTTGGCTTGACTTATTTCGCCATTGCTTACACCTGTGCAGAAACTAGTTCTTGTATCATCCAGTCATATCTTCCAGAGAAGGAATCCGGCATCATCTGTTTCCGTGACCCATGGAGAGCAGGTAGTAAGACTTGCTGCCTTTGGACTGAGACGACTATGAGAAAATTCGTAATCGAAAATCCAGGTCGATGGGAAGCACTACAAGCCAAACAAATTGTGGGAGTGCGAAAGCGGGAGAAGATTCAAAAGGCAAATGGAAATACCAATCTCTCATCAGGACCTGGCCTTCGTCGTCGTGGGCACAATTCACATAGGGAGGACCGTGAGGAGGATGCTTGGGAAGTTTGGAGTGCCGACCTTGATGGAAAAAGTTCCAGCGTCCCGCTCTGTGATCCTACCGAGAACGAAAATTACCTTCTGGTTGGTGGGTTGGGTCCTATGGAAAAAGCCGGAAGAAACAATATTATCGTCGCTCTAGGAAATATCGTCAAGGTTATCACGGTCGGAAAGGACAAATCTGACGATGTTGAGGAAACTTACGATGCCCTTTTCACTGGTGTAGCTCCAATTCGGAAGAAGAAAATGAGCATTTTTACGAAGAAAAAAGCGACTTGATTCTAACAGCCGAAAACTTCGAATTTAATCGAGCCATAAGTATACGAAGTGATTTCGAGATCAAAGAGATAATGACAGGATGGAAATTTGTGCAAATTTAACGAGCGGCGAGAGTTTGGGGGGAGGATACCCAGTTAGTTCCTGAAACTTTTAAGCATCAGGCGGCGGCGTTGGATGGTTTGCATGATCTGACCTGGCGGATCTGAATCTGAACGGGAGCATTGGGATGGCGTTTTATTAAAGAGGGATTTGGCTGGGTGATTTTGTACAGATACCATTACCTCAATTTGTGGTTGGGGAATCCTTTTTTTTTGCTTTTTTCATTTGTTATTTGACCATGATCCAGACTGAAGTCGAGGACATTTTCATGAGGATGATGAGGATGATGAAAGATCAGGAAGAAAGTGAGCGGAAAGCGAGCAAGCACGATTAGTTAGTTCGCTAGCTAGTCAGTCAGCCATGTATGCAAGCATGCAGATTAGGCTCATGAAATTAGAGAAAGAAAACAAGAGAAATATTTCAAGAACTATCGTTCTTTTCGGGTGTCTCTTTTTGGTTTTGTTGCGCCCTTCAATCTCTACGAAATAGATCTCTGTCTGCTCCTCGAACGGCATGGTGTGTATACCGATCAGGTACCGTAACAGGGGACCGATCTTCGCTTCTTCTAGTGGTGTGGGAAGAGATCAAGATCGTCTGACGCCACTCCCGTGCAATGCCGGCACAGTGCCGTTGGCTTGACAGCTGACGATCTGATGGCCGCCGTTGGTGCTGCAACGGGGAAAACCGGTTTCCCATTTCCCGGGCACAATACGTAAAGGTGCAAGTACGGGGTTGCGGGGAGTACGATGGACGGGTAGGGGAGGTAGGATGCGGAGTTTACCCCGCATTTTTGATTAGATTCCTATACGTAAGTGGGGTACAAAGTTTACTATCGGCACGCTTGTGTACCGTACACTTGCCAGGTAAGAGGGGGCTTTTAAAATACAAATTCGTATTGTCTAGTCTTGTGACTGAGTTGTGGTAGAGTATAGGGGGGTACAAGCATGATGATGATGATGATGACGGTGATGGGATTTAAAGTTAGATTGAGGCAGGCATCAAGTGATTACTTTGCTTTGCTTTCGTTTCATTGTTGGGTTATAAGTGGAGCTTGTGCACAGTACAGTATATGTATGTGCTTTTGTGCGTATGTGTTCCGGGTTTTTCTGAATACGAGGTTTAAGTTGGACATTGACACATTGTACTTTTTCTTGTGACAAGTGATGGGTGGGTTCGTTGCTAGGATCGAGAGGTCGTAGGGGAGGAAGGGGGTTTAAATACCATCCATCATCCCTCTTCTCGTTTTACTTTACTTTGAAGGCAGAAGAAAAAGTTGGGAAGTACTTGGTTCTTCTTCTTTCTGACATCGCTCGCTGAGATAGATATTTTACACTCGCACTCAGTCGCTACTCATTCAAGTGTTACCACATCCGTCGCTTTTTTTTCAACTTAATTCAAACCCTCTTACTCCCTCACCACTAACTCACCTCACCTCCTCAAATCGCCTTCAGCCCAATCCAATCCAACGCAAAGCAAAAGCAGCAAAAAAGAGAATGCAGTTCAGCTCACTTCTCCTGATCGCGGCGGCGGCAACCGCAGCCCAAGCAGCTTTCCCAGCAACGATAACAGTGCGCAATTTCACGCGGGAATGCACTGATCCTACGCCTTGTGCTTATGCTTTGGTTATTGGTGCGTTTTCTTTCTCTTTCATCTCATCTCGAAGAAAAGAAATTGGGAATTTTAAGTGAGGGGGAATGCTAATTACTGACTTCGGATTGGGTAAACAGATGCGAGAAACGCGGATGGGAGTTCGGCCGCGTTGCAGAAATGCACTGTGACGGATGATTATACACCTAATGGCGGAGCGAAAAATCATAGTTTTTATGATGTTCCTTGCGCTGAGGTACGTTTCTCCCTCGTTTCCCCTCCCCACTCCCCTATTATCTTCCTTCCACCTTTTTCCTCATCCCCATCCCCATTCCCTTCCTCCCAAATTCCCTTCTTCCCTATTCCTCCTTCCAAACCTCTTAAATAGCAATTGAATGCTAACACAAACAAACAAAAATAGGATAAAACCTGGGACCTCTCCTGGGGCTGGGATTACACGGGTGATTTCACTGTGTTGACGATCGTTCAGCGCGCGATTGGGTATGAGGCGTATTTTGGGTTTAAGAGTCCTAATTTGGTGGTGAGTTACTGCCTTTTTTTTGCTTTGTTTGGGGTGGACTTGGAAGGTTGGGAGTAAACAGTGGTTGACTTGTGAGT
>JAAMPI010001634.1:0-11981 GCA_013054445.1 Cudoniella acicularis | reverse complement strand
AGTAATCAGCACTAATCGTCTCTCCGCAAAGGCCGACTTGGTTGACCACGTTTATTACGTCGATTACGTGGGTAGATAGAAGGTTGGAGCGATCCTCCTGTATTCAACGGTGTAGCCGGTAGGTCTTGTAGGCCAGCGAACAGAGCGGTAGTCTTTTGTGAGTCCGGACTATTTCTTGCCGATGACAGTCGAGCGGTATGCAATAGATTGCCAGACTCGATATATGACTTGGCTGGAACCAAATGACAAAACCCGAAAGAGAGCTTGCATAGAGCTTCGAATCCAGAACAGTCTAGCAGAACAGTCTCCGTAACAGAAAGCTGTAATGAATTGAACAATGCCCGTTGGTCGAGTATCCTGGCGATAGGGACCACTATTCTCCCATCCAAACGGACAATAAGATATTCGAACCAAAAGATCCGCAATAGCGCCATGACCTCAGTATTGCCGTTTCTGGAATCTTCGGCCTCCGTGAAGTTCTCATCGAAAAAGCAGATCTCAGAGGTTATAGCACCACCACAAAAGTTCAGTTCAATCTCGTGCAGTTCCCAGAGACTGTGGCGATCGAAAGACGTTCGCTCGTAATTCCTGGGTACGCATCTGATCCGAACCTGTCGAGCAGTGTTCTTGATACTGTCATGTCTATGAACCCACGTCCATGACCCCACTATTCGACAATTGAGGCCAATCAGGACGGGTTCCCGATTCTCCATAAGTTCCTCAGCCAGCTGAGTATTGTAGACATCGCTCGATAAACTGTATTGCCACAACGTATTCTCGGTGCCAAATGTTTGGAGTGCAGCTATTGCCAATCTGTAGACATTTGTTGAATGCAACTGGATGTGGTGTTGTAGTAGGAGATTACACAACTCCGCAGGAGACCTCGAGTAGTCGACAGTAAGGCCTCTCTGGCAGCAAGACCGGCTCATACTGTGAACACCAAACAGTTTATCACGAACATCTGCGCAAGATGCCTCTCTGTACGTCTGGAACAAGTCTAATAAAGTGAGACCTTGGAGACTGATATATTTTCTCTGCCGAAGAATCTTGGCAACTGTTGTCTCATATAACATGCGTACTGTATGTACCGCCATCTGATAGATTCGGCGGTCTTTGGAAAGAAACTGGCTGGATGATTCTGTCCCTTTAGGCCTCTTGATGTCGAAACGCTTTAGCTCGACCCAAGCCGAGGAGCTAACCGGTATATTTAGAAGAGGAAGCGATTGGAAAAATGCTTCCACGTGATCCCAAGGTATTCGATGATTGCCAAAACAAAGGAAAATACGACGTGCAAGTACTAGTTCCTGTATGATCCACAGACGGGTCCAGTAGGTTCGGCGACAAAGTTGCAGCAAGAAGCGACATTCGAGGGTACAATCCGGTATACGTTTCTCTTGAGCTGAATAGGCTTTCCAAAATGGTGCCGGCCGAACACTGTCTCCTCCACTAATTCTATCGACAGTTCCTCCGTAAAAATGATCTAGGAAGTTCGCTGTCTGCTCTGCCTGAGTGGATAATTTTTGCAAGGTCTTCGGACAAGAATCTTGTTCGCCTGGGCCAAGCCATGCAAGTACTCGAGAGGCGCGGCTGTAGATTCTTCCCATTTGAGTGACCCAAAGCCATCAACCCTTGGACTGTTCCTATGAGGTAGATATTGAAAAATTTCGAATAGCACTACTACACTAACCTGGTGGTTCCTCTCATTTTCATTCTCTTGATTGATACAAATAGCATCAATCCAAATGGTCCTATGCCCGATGTCTTGACGCAGGTACGATAATGCCCAATACAGATTTTCTCGAACAAAGAAGTCCTTTCCGTCCAACTTGATCGATGACCTAGGTCTCTGTGCATCTCCCCATTCGTAAGAGAGGGCCTCATAGATACACCTGTCGTCGTTTAGATCCCCGAGATGCAGGGTGCATTGGATGTGATCTGAGGAGGCGCGAGGCTGCAGATGGACGAGTCGGATTTGCGCGGTCGACCTATCCACGAGGCAGGAAGAGTAAGCTGTAGCTGAAGTCTCCATGCCGAGAAAGCGCTGTATCATCCTTGCGACGAGATAGCCTTCTCATTCTATCGTGGAGTGGATGAGATGAATGTTAGAATCTGAAGGCTCATGAGGCTGAAGATTGAGGATGAAGACAGCGCATCAGGCCGCTGTTCGCTTAATAATCTACGAAACGTTGATCGAGAGCCAATGACATGACACGTTTGACGCCTACCCTTAGCCTTTGCATTGTTACAGCTCTGCAAAGGCACTAGGGCCCTGACGTCACGTAGGGACGTATTTGCAAGAAGTGCTATATTACGAAGAAACTAAGCTAAGGAGAGAAGAAGAGAGGTGGCCCCGAAGGGGCTTTATATACAGGAGGTGAGTTTAGCACGTATCAGGACACGTGACAAGGGGGACGCGTCAAGTAAGGGGGACGCGTTAGGTAAGGAGGACGCGTCAAACCAGGTCTATGACACATAGCTATTAAGGACTGTAACTAGATATATAATTATGTTAAGATTAGGATATATAAATTTCTAGGAATATTATAACTAATTTAAATATAATATAATTATATAATATAACTATAAAAGAGTATTAATATAGATAAAAGAATACTTTATTAACTATAAGCTAGTAGATATAGAAGGAGAATCACCTACTAAGGATAATAGAGATAGCTTAACGCCTTTAAATAAGGTAAGAGGATATAAGATTAAGATATAAGAGTAGAGAGTATAATAGCTCTTAGGTAAAGGCGTTAGGGTACTAGCTAAATAGCTTACTAGGACTAGGTATAGCGGCTGATATATAACAGAACAACGCTAGGACATAGTAATCGGAGGACAGGGGGTGGTGTGGAAAGGGCTGATTGAACCGGACAACCGGGACAGAAGGCCGGGAACCGAGGAAGCGACTATGCCGACGCTACCAGGGGACTTGGGTCGCTAGCAGAGGGATCCCATGTTTCAACTAGGGGCTGGGGAAAGGCAGAGGAGACATCTGGGGGCTTGAAGAAAATCCGGAGGAGGACCAGAGGACAAGCGTGCGCGCTACCTAAAGGTGAGAACAGGGACACGGCGGGGAGGCCGGACCAATACACGTAAAAATGCAACTAGAAACGCAGGGGGAGTACCTCGGCCCTCGGGCAGTGAGGGAAAGGAACAGGCGTATAAGAATAGCAACTATCCTTGAGATAGAAGACCCCGCCTACCATAGGGCGGGGGGAGTCCCATGGGCGCAAGCCCGCACCAGGACTATAAATTCTACTACTACCAAAACCAACTCTTGAAGCCGGGCAAACAGTAAGCCTTCCCGTTCGCGAAGAGTCTACGGATATGGAAAGCGCGGCTCAAGCTGACGGAGAGGCGGGACACAGATAGAAACAAATAGAAAGGGTAGAAGGGTTAAGGTGAGAAATTGCTGGTGTCAAGTTGTTATAATTGAAGTTTTGATGTGCTTTCACGAGTGTTAAAAGAATAAGAAATAGCTCGTAGAACTCTTTTAAATGAAACCCTAAATAAGGACGTTCAAATCTCAATATCTTTATTGCTTTGAGTAATTCAAACGTTATATGATTACAGACTACCTCGCTTTTATTTTGGATTACCTACCCTTGCTGAAGTAGCATTTCAGGTATTGAATTTAGTTTAAGTGGCAATAAGGTATTTGATGTAGAATCATTGAGCTATTCACGGAAGGGGGGAAACGATTTCTGGCGGAGTTCGGAATGGAAGACGTAGAATAGAGATTTAGAAGCGGACAACAATATCTGCCGACTCCGAGGGGTAAGGGCTGCTCCACGTTCGAATTTCTCTGGCATAGACATGTTGTCACGGGAAAATGTAGCGTTTGACAACCACTGGAGTACTAGAGAAGCGGTTACAACGTTAGATTTGGAACATGAAAGATTGCTAGACACTCGAGAGTCGAGAAAAAGCCACATGGAACAGTGCAAATAGAAGTTACATCAGTACATATTTCAAATAACTGGGTATTTTGCTCCAGGGCATGCTACAAAATATACAATTTTCCATGCTTATTACTGAGCGCCAAGAGTCTGCAACGCAGCTCTTAATTCCTTCACTGCCGTCTCCCCATCTTCGAAATTCAACGCTGAGATGGCCCATTTGGCATGCTTTTGCGCTTTGGCTATCGAGGCATCATCGATATTATACTGTTGCTTCCGTGGATGTTGTGTAGGTTCGGGAATTCTCGAAGGTGCATCGTGATGTGGAGGTGGGTGGTATTGCTGAGGTGGCGAGTAATGTTGAGGTGGCGGCGGATAATGTTGCGGAGGTGCGGAATGTTGTGAAGGAGGTGCTTGATTCTGTGGTGGGGGTGCTCCACGATAAGTAGTAGGTATACCGGGCGGTGAGTAATTCGTGGGTTTCTGAGGAGCCGCTGGATGAGGAGGCGGGGGTGCTTGACGATAAAAATCCTGCGGGGTTGGAGCTGCTGGAGCTGGAGGAGATGATGGTTCTTCATCTATGCTTGGCGGCGGGAAGGATTCGAAGTCTGGCAAAATATTCACACCGGGGGTATTAGAAGGCTGTTGTGGCAAACCAAGGTCCATAATATCAGGCGGAGCAGTAGGAAGTGTTGCGCCCTGTTCCTCGGATGTGAAAGTTGGCACTTCTGGAAAATAGCCACCTCCAACTGAGCCGTTTCTGGCTCCGGGAGACGGCTCTAAAGGAGAAACATTATCGTCTTGCACAGCCGTATATGGAAAGCCGTCTCGAGGGTATGGATCGAATCCCGATGGAGCAACTCCTGGAGAACCTCGAGCAGATACTTGTGCAGAAGGGTGCAATGATTTGTCGATAGAAGATTGCCTAGCAAGTCTTGCCTCCACTTGATCCTGCTCATCGGGGACATCCTCCACTGATGGCTGCAATGCCTGCGGATGTTGACCGAATGCTTGAACTTCTGGGTCATTGGGGTCTAATGCTGGTAAATTCTCCTCCGGAGTTGGTTCCGGTTTGGGGTTTGACTCGTTCGGATCTTTTCCCTCTTTCAAAGCTTTGACTATTCGGACAGCATTCCATTTCGCATATTTTATCTTGGCTTGGGTTTCGGCATCTGGTGGTGACCATATGTTGACGAGCTCGAGAAAGGTTGCAGCAGCTTGGAAGGTATCCGCAGTTTGTCTATTTTCACATCAGAAATATCCCCAATCCCACTCGAAGCTACACACTTTGTGACCCTGTTTGCCTGCACTGCCCTATCTGCTCTTTGGAATGTCTCGAGGGCGAATTGTTCCACATATGCCTTGCCAGCAGCGTCGTTGATTATAGCATCGTTCGTGACATTGTCGGCTTTGATCTGCATCACGTCTCAGCACCTGCAAAAATCCCGTGAGCTTGTGCTCCTACTTGTTCCAGTTTGTCCATCAAGGTGGTGGTGTATTGGAGGGTTTCGCCGTCGCCATTGTGCAGGCCTTTCGACAGGATTTGGTTCACGATCCAGTACTCACCTGGGAGGTGTTAGTCTCTGCAGCACTGTTGGATGGAGAGGAACTTACACCAATATGCTATCACAGGCTTCGCCGTCTCGAGCTGCGATGCCCGGACGATTAATCTTGTCAGGTCGGCAGCCTTGAGCTTGGCTGGAATATGCGCAGCCATTGTAGCTGGAGAGGCGGGGAGGAGAATTGGATATGAGGCCAAAGAAGGAGATGGCACAAGTATTTGAGGGGTTTGTCGTGGTGGTGTCGTTGCCCTTGACGCGCGTTGCAGGGAGCTACAGCGAGATGTGGTGAAGCTTAATGATGCCTGGACGAAGACTGGTCATCTATTCGAGATCTGAATTCAATGCGACGGCAGAATATCTGCATTCGGCAATCCGCGCCCAGCCGGTTCACCGCCCGTGATCACCCCACCATAGCGGCAGGCAGCTTCCCCTGCTAGAGATGCATTTTAGCGTCTTTACCCCGGATTCCAGGCAAAAAGGTGGCCTTTTCAGCAAACCACTTGCCCAGCGCCCTTCTGGCCAGTTTGTCAACAACCACCTCGTTACTCTCAGCGCCTCTTTTCTGTCCTCTTGGAATTTGTATTTATGAATTGATATCCCACTAGCTGCTACGGCTTCCAAAGTAGATACACAATCCTCCACATCAAATCTGCAATATGGTCCATTCTACGGCTATCACCGTTGCAGCAGCTCTGCTGGCGGCTATACCAGTCAATGCTGGTGGCCTTTACCCCAAGAGCTCTGCCGTTGTGCAAATCGATGGCAAGAACTACGATCGTTTGATTGCCCAGTCCAACTACACATCTGTACAAAATTCCCAGTTTGCCGTTTGCTGCAACCGTGCTGACCCCTCACAGATCGTTGAATTCTATGCCCCTTGGTGCGGCCACTGCAAGAACCTCCAACCCGCATACGAGAAAGCTGCCAAGAACCTGGCTGGCCTTGCCAAAGTAGCTGCTGTTAATTGCGATGAAGAATCGAACAAGCCTTTCTGCGGTGGTTTTGGTGTGCAAGGTTTCCCCACCCTGAAGATTGTCAAGCCTGGAAAAACACCCGGAAAGCCAATTGTCGAAGACTACAATGGACCGCGGACCGCGAAGGGAATAGTGGATGCCGTGATTGACAAGATCCCGAACCTAGTCAAGAAAGTGGAGGACAAGTCCTTGGAGGCATTTTTGGCTGAAGCAAACGATACTGCCAAGGCAATTTTGTTCACCGACAAGGGCAAGACCAGCGCGTTGTTGAAATCGATTGCCATTGAATTTAAGGGTAGCATTACAATCGCACAAATTAGAGACAAGGAGAAGGCATCGTTGGCATTGTTCGGAGTCGACAATTTCCCAACTCTGCTTCTGCTTCCAGGTGGAAAGGAGGCTGAAGGAATTGTGTATGAAGGAGAGATGAAGAAGGAACCTATGGTCGCTTTCCTATCACAAGCTGCCGCACCAAATCCAGATCCTGCGCCTCCCAAGGTTAAGCTTCCAAAGTCAAAATCCAAGGATTCCAAGAAGACATCTAAAGAAAAGGAGGCTTTCGAATCGGCGTCTTCCGCCCACGCATCATCCGAAGGAAAGACCGCAGCAGGTACTGCTACCGAAGAGACCCTCCAAGAAGAACCCACTGAATCTCCACAACCTATTGTTGAAGCCGAGAAGCCAATCGTCCTGCCTGACCCAGCACCACCGATCGGACTCCTCATCACAGCCGCTGAATTACACGCCGAGTGCTTGGGTCCAAGAACAAAGACATGCATCCTTGCGCTTCTTCCAGAAACACCAGATGAGGTCGCTTCCAAGGCAGCTGGCAGCTTGTCTGAGATCGCACAACTTTATAAAAAGGGGAAGCGGGATATTTTCCCTTTTTACGCTGTTCCGTTTGAAAACAAAGGATCCGCAACTATCAGGGAAGTTTTGAAATTATCGCCTGGTTTAGAGATTATTGCTGTAAATGGACGTCGTGGGTGGTGGAGACAGATTAACCACGATGCCCCTCTTGCAGACAATGAGGTAACAGAGGCAGCAATTGAGAACTTTGTGGATGCCATCAGACTTGGGGAGGGATCGAAGAACAAGTTGCCTGAATCATTAACCCCAGAGGAGGCTGTCATCGAAGACCCAACGCCAAGTTTGGAATCGAAAGAGCCAGAAAAGGCCGAGGAGACACCTATTGTTGTTGAGGAGGTCAAGGTAGAAGAGACCAAAGTGGAGGAAGCCAAGACAGAGACGAAGGCAGAAGAACCTGAAGCCACGGAATCGAAGAAGGATGAGCTTTGAGACAGTGGGAAAATAACGTTTGTTCTTATGGGAGTCTTGGGATGTACATTAGCGTAGTCATTTTGAAAGGCATCTCGGGCTGCAAACCATCGGAGCATTTTGAATGAAAGGCCATAAGATAGCATTTCCACTGTTTTATGCAACGCCAAACACCAGGGTATCATGCCCACTTCTAGTCCGTCCATATGCAAAGCACTTTTCCCAATCATAATTGACTTCCTTCTAATATTTTCACCCCTCTCTTTCTGACAACATTGTCCAAAATTTCCCTCACTTGTTTGCACCCATCCACGCCCACAGCCAGCATGCCCTCCAATCTGCCAACCTGTACCCTCGTTTCCATCACCAGAACACTGACATTATCAGACAATCCCAGGGTAGCAACGGTTAGAAATGGCAGCTCTTGTTCCTCCATGGTATTCAAATCCAACAACGGATCCGCCTGCTCGTCGTTGGAACTGTAACTCGATGTCGACCCCGCTGTACAGGCACATATGTAGTCGCGCATTGGTATTCCGGCGTCGATCAAAGCGAGGGTGCAAGCATTGAGGCATGCGGCGAGTAAGGAGCCATCTTGAGAGAGGACATGAAGGGATATCGCAATCGTGGAGTGTGGATAGAGGTGCGTAAACAGCGTCTCGCAGAAGGCCTCTGCAATGGTCGTTTGCATCTCTGATACACGTCTAACCCAGAGTCATATCAGCATCATTCCCAAACCCATTTTGCCGTCTTCAATTCCTCAAGAAAACTCACTTGTCATTCCTGGCCCTCCTCTTCCTATCCACCCCGCTGAACCCCGCAATACTAATCGCAACCGTAACGAGCGCCTTATCCCCTGCTCCCCCTCCAGTTCCCGTCATCTTCGCCTCTGCTGGCCCCGTAACAGTGCAAATCACCTTTGTGTTTCCCATCTCAAGGTAGGAGGAGCCATCTGCAGAGGCTTGGGTGCTGATTTGGGCGGTGAGGCGGCGGAGCTCGTTCCAGCGGCGGCCGTCGAGGCGCAGGAGCGCAAGAGAGTAGGTTGATGTGTCGAGTGGCATTGGGATTGTGTGTGGAGGTTGTTGGGTGGTGTTGTAGTGTTGTGGTGTGGTGTTTTGATGTGGGAGAGCTTTGGCGGGGTTGGGTCCCGCGAAATTATTTTCGCGATGTTCTTCTCCATGTCGCATTCCTCATGGGTCACTTCCATCCCAACGTCACACGACTAATTTTCTACGACTTTTCCTTCTCTTGTCTTCGTTCAACCCGCAAGTGCGTATATATATTCCCATGGACACCATTGAACACCTGTTTTTTTTTCTACATGTTGCATATACTCTGCTTTCTGTATTTCGTATCAACCCTCTCCATTCAATACTGGCTTGGGATAGAGTTGTCCAAATTAGAGCTCTGGAGCCTTAGAATTTGAAAGATGGAAAGCGATGTTGTGGCGATGCTTGTTGTTGCTGAGGACCTTTGCCTTGACAATTTCGGGTAGGTATTCACCTCTTTATCTTCGCTATCAGCTTGATCTTGAATTATTTATGTATCTCAACAATCAATCAATCAATCCGTCACAGAACTCTTGTCATTTGTCATGACATTTGCCTGCCTGCATGCATTTGCCTTTGAGCCTTTAATAAGGGTTCTCAACAACCCTTCAACAGACAGACGCGCGACTGACTGCTTGTACACAAAGAAGCAACGAAAGCTCTTGCTCAACCACCCGCTCAGCTGTTTAGCCTTTTTTCCAGGCAAATACAGGAAGCTACGTGTGTCAAGACACCGGAGGTTTCTACTACTATCTTCCATCACCCACATCTTTGTGACTTTGAAGCAACAAATCTCCCTCCTCTTCTTTCTCCTTGCACTGATTTCGCCAGACAGAGTGACGGAATTCCCAAAACAGACCTCGCAGGCCAAAGTAAGCTAATTTTTGTCATGCATCTTCCTGTTTCCATTCACTTACCACCTCATCCAGATCCTTCTTCAGACCACTCTCCAGCTAAGAACACCATGGAACCTGAATCCGAGATGCCTGGTCTCTGGTCAGAGCAGAATCTTCCATCACCTTCGGCTATGCTCAAGATCATCCAGGCTGTCTGCGCCTGTCCTGTTGTCGCTTCCAACAAAGCACTCTCCAATAGCACCCCAAATGGTGTCGCCTCCAAGGAAGACTACCAGCACTCTCCTACAAATGACACTATTGTCTCCAAGGAAAACTCCCTCATGTCTAACGGCAGTGGTTATTGCAACAATAAATCCTCCACCGATTATACCCTCTCCATCCTACCCATCTACCCCCAACCCCTAAACCCTGCCCCATCATCACAAGAATCTTACCATCATTCCTCCAACTCACGCGCCTCCACTACGCTTCTTCAACCACTACCCTCCGCACCGTCGCTCTCGATCGGATCCTCTATCGTTAAAAGTCGACATATTGGATTGTAGTCATGGAGATCCAGCATGGCAATCTCTATGCTCTACGCTCTAATACCGTCGTACCAGAAGAGCTTTTGGTCGAGAGTGACGACGAGCTTGAAGCCATAGACTTGAAAACGATTCCTGCAGTCATGCTCCCAGAATCTGACAACAAGTTATGAAAAGCTGTTTTGCTTGGCAATATTTCAATTCTCGACATCAATCGCCTTGCGGGTGGATATCAGGCGTTGATAGTTGATGGTTGAGTGTGAACAAAACGGGTGACTTTCGCGCAGGGAAATTCTCGGTAAAATAGGGGGGTGTTTTCTTGCTCAGATGATCATTTTAATTGATATAAATAGGATCAGAGGCTGGGCAATAGGCGGTATTAGCAAACGAAACGCGTGCTTCTAACAAATCCTTTTTTCTTATTTCCT
Organism: Cudoniella acicularis; assembly: GCA_013054445.1. NCBI lineage: Eukaryota > Fungi > Ascomycota > Leotiomycetes > Helotiales > Helotiaceae > Cudoniella > Cudoniella acicularis. The sequence goes on along the minus strand of JAAMPI010001634.1, from coordinate 1,404 downwards.
CTCTTCCGCTGTGCCTATGACCTTATAGCCTATCATCAAACTTGTCCTCAGCTTAAAGACCCCTCTATCTTTGATACACAAGATCAAAGGCGCGTGAGAGGCGAATTGCCGCCGCTGCCTACTTTGAACATTAGCAATAATGCTTCGCAGGACCCAAATCTCCTAGGAAGTCTACACCAACTCAGTTTTCGCCTCCTTTATCCCAGGAAGTCACCCGCTCCACCCTCACTGGTCTAACTGTCGCTTAACTTCTCTTCCTATCTAGCAAGCTCTATATCCTTCATTTTAGCAACGGTATCCCCTTCTTTCTAGTATCTGCCTACTTCTCTCTAGTAAATCTACCTCTAACTTTGCTTAATATTAAATTGTCGCTTCTATCTATTTATATATATACTTTTACTAATTTACCTTATTTGATTTTATATAAACACGAACTTTTAGAATTATATTCTTAGTATCTAAAAGAATTTTTTTTATTATATCTATCTTACTTAAGCTGATATTAAGAATTAACATTCTAGCTAAATAATAGATTGTTTTTAATAGTATTTTTATACTATACTAATAGATATCTTTAAAAGCTTTTACTCTAGAATAATAGAATAAGGTTATAGACTATTAATAGAGCAATTTAAAGCTTTATATATAGTATTATATATTTGATTTACTATATATAAACTTATTATATTATTCTTTATATTTGTTTAATTTAAGTCGTTATATATATCAATAGTGTTTCACTTATGTTAAAATAGATAGTAAGGTCTTTAAAGAAGCAAAACGAATTTATTTAGATATAATAGATAGCATAACCGTGGACTTATAGATCCCAGCTACTAAACCCAAACGACGCAATTAACCGAGCGGAAACAATGCCCGTCTAAGACAAGAAAGCCTTTATTTTCTGCTGTGCTTGCTCTCCTCCTCGTACTCGGCGGGCGTTTTGAATTCGGCGGGTCCGTTAGGACCCTCCTGTCTTCCAGCAGGCGTAAGGTCGAGGAAGGTATAGGTACCCGAGAGCCCCTCTAACCGATGATAGGTCGAGTATGTATGATACACCTGCTCGTCCTCCAGCTTGAACACACTCAATCCGGGTTGCTCGCCGCTCATGTTGCGGTTCGGCCCGGCCGCATCGAGCTCTTCCTTGCGCTGGAAGTTGTATTCCACCGGCGCAACCTTCTCGTCGAGCGTGACGTGGAAGTCGTAGTTGAAGTCGCTGGCATTGCTGCTCACCCACGGGAACTTCCAGGAGTTCTTCTCCTTATAAGGCGTGATCTTCTCGATCGGCGCATGCGAGATGGCAACCAGGGCCGTGTCCTTGTCGGCGAGGTGACGCAAGTCGGGAAAGTTAGCCGCCATGAATGCGCAGCCCTGACAACCCTCCTCGGCCGTAGGCTCGAACAT
>JAAMPI010001633.1:0-11987 GCA_013054445.1 Cudoniella acicularis | reverse complement strand
TATACGGGCTATAATAATAAAGTTTACTATTATAGCCTATATATAATCTAGAGATATAAAGGGCTAGAGGCTATTTTCTATAAAAAGGTATATATTATTCGAATTTTTAGCTATTATATCGCTTTAGAATACTTAAGAAGTAGACCTAGTCAGAAATAAGACTATATCGACTAGTTTTAACTAGCCTATAATACTTAAGATTAAAGAGGAGGCGAGATAATAGAAGTAATAGGCCGAAGTTTTATATTAAATAGATAAGACGTAACTAATAAAAAGATCCGACCTTTATATATACTAAGAAAGAATCTTAATAGCCTAAGGTTTTGTTTATAAAATTAATTTTATTATACTATCTATAGCTTTTATAACGGCCTCGTCTTTTATTAAATATCCTTTTATTATAATAACTTTAATATTATTAATCTTAATTAAATACTAATATATATAGTTATTATTCTTTTTAAACTTAATAATATATTCGATCTTATCTAGTCTAGTTAAGCGTTTAAGTGAGGTTTTAGGGTAGATAATATCGATATCGTTAGCTATTATATAATATAAATATAATATTATTCTAATATATTCTATAAGGCGTTAATAGTCCGCGAGAGTTTTCTTAATATCTATAAAGATTATTTTAAAAACGCTTTTAATAATATTAGAAAAAAAAATTCTTTATATATAACTAAGCGAATAAAGCTTATAGATAGAGTCGGTCGTACTTTAAACATCGTTTTATATCTTAATAGAGCTACTAATAACGCTTAATATAAGCTTATTACGCCTCTATAATCTCTTAACTATAACGTCTTATAAACTTTTATAGTTTGATTTTTTTCTTTTTTTATATATTTTATAGAATATTTTTTCCTTCTTTTATTAGATATTAACGGTATCTTATATTAAAGATACTTCTAAATAAAAGAATACTAGTAGATTAGTATTAACTAATATAGTCTTAATCTATAATATATTCTTATATAAACAATTTAAGTTCTTTTTAAAAATAACTATAACGATAATTATATCTAATACTATATCGCCTAAGAACTTAAGCCTTTAATAAGACTCTATACGTATATCTCTTTTATAAGATAGATAGGTTAAGGCTTCTTAAAATATATCTTTATCTAGAAATTAATAGTTAATAAGCCGCTCTACTATTATATTAATAGATAAGTTTATTAATTTTATATTATATAAATATATAGTAGAGCCGAAAATAAAAGATAGAGTATAGATATTAAAGAGAAACGTATATATATATCCTCTTACGATAGATAAGCCTCTATCTAAGAATACTATTCTAATAAGAGCCTCGACTATATCTATTAGCGTCTTCGATAAAACAGTCTATTTAGCTATAGAATAGATCTCTAACTCGAAGATTAATAGGTAAGTCTATCTCTTACCCGTAAAAGGTTTAGTTAAAATAAATAAATCAAGGCTAATATCTAAAGCTATCTTTATTAGATATAAATTCGATATAAGTATAACTTTATCTTTTAAGAGATAACTCTCGTACTAATTCTTATAATCGATAAAAAGCTAAGTTAATATAATAAATTTTAATATTAAGTCTTTTAAAAATTCGTATCTCTAATAGTTAGTAACTGACTAGGTTAAAGACGTATTAATAGCTATAATTATATAATAGATATCCTAAAATAGAATATTCTTAAGAATTTTTTAGTATAGCTAATTCGCTATTATAAATACCTTAATATACTACGTAATCGCTAGGATAAAAAGGCTAAATCAAGCTTACTTAATAGGTAAGAAATTAATCGTATAAGACCTCGTTAAGAATAATCGCGCTTTTTTAATAGAATTCTTATTTTATAAGGCTAAGCCTATTACTTTTTTAAAGAGCGTACCGGCTTTTAAAAAGTTTCGCTATTTAAATAATATAAAACACTCTACTTTAACTTCGGTCTTTATTCTATCTAAAGAAGAGATATATTATCGATAGAATATATAAAAAACGCTAAAATATAAAGAGCTTTATATAAGGCTATAAGAAAAGACTTTACGATTTAAATAAAACTCTTTTAAAATAAGACGACGTTTTTAATTTATAGATAGCTATATTTTAAACTACTATTTATATATATTTAGAATAAAGAATATAATAAAATCTTTTTAATTATCTAGCCGTTAATCTAAATATATCGACCGAAGTAAAATATATATAATATCTTATATAAATCAAAGGCTCTCGGAATAGACTATAGTTACCTATTACGAAGCTCTTAAGCGAACCTTAAAAGTAGTCTTACTATCCTAGTATAAGATAAATAGTTATATACGAGGCATCGCTAAAAGTGTTATTAGAACTATTATAACCTCGTCTTTTTCTATTCTATCTTATTATTAGATAGAGATAATAGTCTAGTTTAGTTTATAGAATACCTACGCCTTTACTAAACTAACCTATAGATTAAGCTATTCTAAAACCTCTATTATAAAAGATAGTTCTTCTCGTATATCTCTTATTATAGCCCTTTTCTGATTTAAAGAGAAAAGATTATTATTAACGAGGCCTATCTCGTATAACGTAATATATATTTAAAATACGGCGTTCTTCTTTATTATACGTTCTATTCGCTACTATTTACGTCTATTTATATATTATACTAATATATTAATAGAGTTTAAGAGAATCGTAGTCTTATTAATCTAATAGGTTTTTATATCTTTTATAAAAATAAAGTAAGATAGAGATTAATATATCGTTAATAAAGAAGTATAGTATAGAAATAATAAAGATATATTATCGCCGACTTAACGGTTAAAAATACTTTAGAATTTAGAATTAATATAGTTTTAAAGTAGGTTCTTAGTCGCTTATCTAATAAATTCGATTTAGAATTCGTCTTCGACGTCTTTTTTAAATATTTTTAAGGTTAGAAACTTCTTATAATAGCCTAATATTATTTTAATAAACTCGAAGTATTTTCTCTTCTAATTCTTATTAGCTGTTAAGAGATATTAAGATATTATTATTAGCGAATATAATAGCGAAGGTTGATTTTTCTTATCTAACTCTTTCTTTTCTTTAAATAAATAATTTTAGGTTAGATAGTTTATTAAAACAGATTATTAAATAATATATAATAATATTAATCTTTTCTTTTAAGATATTAATAGCGATAATAAGATTCGTCCGTTTTTATTAGAAGTCGTCTAACGTTTTAGACTAGTTACGCGAGTCGAATAACTCGCTAATATTCTACTTCTAGTTAATATTATTTAATAAGCTAATATAAAACGTATAGCGGAATCGGTCTCTTATCTTCGGGTAAGTAGATAGTAGTTTAGACATAACGCTAATAATAGCGTACTATTAGACGAATATTAGCCTAAAAAACTTATTATATTCTTTTTTAAGAAGAAAAGATATTAAGCTATTAACTTTAATAAAGATTTAAAGATAATTAATAGTAGTAAGATTAGGTCTTTATTTAGTCTTAGGTATTTAAATAAATATATCTAGAAGATAGGCTTTCTTATTATTTTCTAATCTAAAAGAGATCTTTTTATTAATATCGAGCGTTTTTTTATAACTTTTAAATCGATTTTACGATAAAATAATTAGCCGTTTACTATCTTAGCTTATTATAAATATATTTAGCTTTATTATAGAATTTATTTAGCTATTCTATATAATAGGTTTTATTAGACAAGAATAGCTTCTTTAGCTTCTAACTATTTTAAGGTTCGGCTTTTAGCTTAAGAATATACGGATCTTATTAAATATCTATCGTTATATAAATAGATATTAGGCCTTAGAATATACGGCTATTATAGTACTAGGTTTCGTCTAATAATAGTAGGTAAGTAAGCCTAATTAATATTAGGCGATATATATATTTTAATAACTCTTAATATTAAAGGCGAGGCGTTCTAATAATAGAATCAAGATTTATTTTAATAGTTCTATATATTTTAATAATAATACTTAATAGAGTATATAAACAAACGGAAGGTCGCTTAGCTTTAATCTAATAATAGGACTAGCTATTAGACCTAAAATATAAGAGACTCTATAGCGACTATACTTTCTAATCGTAAGATAATAAAAGTCACGTATAATTTTATTAATTAGATATCTCTATATATAATAATAAGCTTATTACGTTAGCGAACAGCGTTAAGAGAACTAGAGAAATAACTTACCTTTATCGAAGATTAATAGTACTAGCTTCTATATTCTTATAAATCTATAACTTAAGATATCGGCGAGAACCGTATATATTAATACGATAATCTATATATCCTTTAATATAGCGTCTTAGATCCGTTATTCGCTCTAACGATCTATATTATTAGAGCCGATTAGTAGCCGTATTCTAGTAGTAGGAACTTAAAAGGATATTACTTTATACTATTATATATATAACGCTACTATTAGAGCTAAGAACTAGACAAGCTATAAAGGGTTTAGAAATCGTTTTATTATTATAGACGAAATATATCTTTTCTAGAAGATAGTATTCGAGTTCGGTTATAATTTAAAAAACTATTCTATATATCTTAGTTAATATTATTATTATTTAAAAAGCCTTAGATAAAGACTCTAATAAGTCTAAATATATCTAGGTAATATAAAGGCTATTTATATATACGTCTTCTTATTCCTAATATCTATCTACTTATATTAATAATATATAATAATATAATAGAGAATATTAAATATTATAATAATAATATTTTTCTTTATATTTTCTTTTAATATCTCTAACTAATAGCTTTAAATACGAGCTTACGCGATATCTTAGCTAGGCGGTCTCGAATAGTTAACTTAAAAAGATATTTTAGTTAGAAATTCTTAATATAAAATATATATATATAATTTTTAGACTAAATATCGATTTATATAATATTATTCTATTATATCGCTACTAATAAAGCTAATTCTAGGCTAATTGTCGTCTATTATACTAAATTAGATAACCTAAAAGAAATTCTGATTTCTATAATATAAGGTTATAATAAGATAAGTATTATAGACCTAGTATAACGTATAGTCCTANNACTANNNAGACTNAGANAGTATAGCGCTATATACGACAGGANGCTGCGACACGTANCCNCTAACCCCTTATCACGTGNCCTCGCTTACNAGTACTNACCTCCTATATATAAGNCCNNTTNNGGGCCACCTCTCTTCTTCTNTCCTTAGNTTAGTTTCTTCGATAATATTAGNACCTTCTTATAAATACGTCTTTATATAACGTTAGGGCTTAAGTGCCTTTATAGAGCTATAACAGTTAGTAGCCTATATATTTGTTATAAAGAGCGGGTTATAAAAGAAGAGCTATATAAAAGAGATTTCCTTATACTTAGCTAGTCGTAGTAGGCCTTAGAAGTAGAGGAGCTTACTATAGATCTAAAGCACTAGATATCGCGCGAGAAATCGATCTACGTATTCTTTTTATAACTGATTAACGTAGAGGTAAAAGTATAGCTATATGCCCGGATATTTGTCTAGAAGCCTTAATAGAGTAGATCGTCGCCTATAAAGAGGTAAGAGAGGTATAGAAGAGGTTCGCGGATCGGCGGAAGCGATATATCGCCCTTCTTATAGTAAGACCTAAAGAGGTTATCTATAGGGTAAAAGTAGAGAGCCCTATAAGCCGTATAGCGGCCCATAAGCGGACCGAGGGTATATAGGCGAGCTAAACAAAAGCGTAAGAGGAAGCTAGGAGGCTATATAATTAGAGGATCGGTAAGAGAGGTCTTTAAAGATATAAACTAGAGCTATAATAGATAGTTAACAGGTCTGTCACGGGCGCTATAAGGCTGGTTTGTCTATAGAGACGTCTATAAGAGGCCGTCGTCGTCGTTATAAGGTAAGGAGAATATTTAGGTTAAGTTCTTATAAAGTAGAGCGCTGTTAGGCGTATATAGTAGCTGACTGTTCCTATTCACGGGTTATCTAAGCTAGGAAAAAGAGAGAATATAGACCTGATAGCTATTATAGCTCTTATATTACTTATTCTATACCCGTATAAGAAAGTATAAAGCAGGTCGGTTTTGCTTATAAGAAGTATAAAAGCGAGGAGGGTCTATAATAAGAGGATGAAAAAGGAGAGAGAGGATAGAAGACGTAACGATACGACAGGCGATTTTAGTGTTCCTTACGTGACCCGTATTTTTCACGGGGCGCTAGGAGCTAATCGCTTTAGGTAGTCCGACCGTATGCTAATATAGAAAGAAGAGAGAAGAAGATTATATAGATTAATATATATAGACATTCTATTACTATATAAGCTTTATAAAAAACTTAATAAAACCTTTTAGATTAATACTTTAATTAGTACTCCGGAGATCTGTTATATTATTAAATAATAAATACTATTCTAAGCTTAAAGTTTAAACCTTAATAGAATCTTCTAGGCTGTTCTTTGATTTATAAGCTTTGATTTATAAGCGTTGATTTCTAAGCTATAAAAGCTTCTATTAACTATACTTATAGTATATATAGTCCGCTTACCCCTTTATAGATAGATAAGTCTTTAAGTCTTTAAGTTAAAATTATATTATTATTTTATATATTTAAATCTCTCTCGACTTAACAGTCGACTCTTCTTCCGCTTATATACCTTACCTCTAACAAGATCTATATAATTATAACCGAGAATATTTAAATTCTTAATATTAGTAGGAAGGCCTAGAGTGTTAAGCTACTATGACTAGGAGGTATAGAATACCTTTACAGACGTAGATTTCTAACTACGGACAGGGATATATAGAACTATTTATAGTGATTACTTAAGCTAACCTTTTCTCGAAGTAACTTATTAGATTTAGGAACCTTGTTAAGGTAATTAGACTAATTACTAGACTAACTACTAATAGATAGCTCTATAGTTAACCTTTAACTAGCTCTATTAAATATAGTTAGCTAATATCTATAAAATAAATAGAAAATTTTTACTAATATTTAAGTTTTAGTTTCTCGTAACTTTAATAGACTTCCTCTTTAGTATTTATCCTACGGATAAGATATTATAGTAGAGAAAGCTACTACTCTCGGAAGATTAGTTCTCCCGTTCCGGACTACTTATAAGTATATTTATATTCTCTTTTCTCTCTTAAGGAAAGGGGATAACAAGGGAATAAGATTAAGTTAGCGATAAAGATATACCTATAATTTATATTTATACCGCTATTTTAGGGGACGCGGTTTACTCCTTTATTCTTGTCCTTTTATAATATCTAGTAAAGCCTCTTATACGCCGATCGTGTTTATTAAGGTATTTTATAATACGATTTTCCGTATAATACTCCGTATTATACTTAGAAGGTTATAGGTTCTAGCGCTAAAAGCGAAATATCTTTAAAACTATAAGATTTCTTATAAGTTTATTATCTTTTATATTTATAAGGCTTTATAAGAAAAAGTTCCTTTATATAAGGATAATAAAGAAGAAACGGTCTTAAAACAAAGTATAATTCGAAGTCTCTCTATATAAACAGACGATTAAAATTATATCTAGAGTTAAATCTTATAAGGGATACTAGTATCAGGGGAGACAATTTCCGTATTACTCGGGAATACTCTTTTACTTCTCTCCCGTTATATACGCTACTAGTAAATCATTCGTACTAAAGCTTTAGAACGAAGGAGTAATAGGTATACCTTTAATACTCTTTAGGATTATAAGGTAGTCTTAAACATTTTAAAAGAATATAAGAGTTAGGGCTACGGCTCGTATACACTTAAGCGAAATTAGACCTACCCTTATATTTCTTATCTAGATTATTTAAAAATTTAATATAATATAACTATTAATTATTTTTATTTAATATTCGAAATAAAATAAAATATTCTATTATCCTCTCCGCTATATAAGCTAGGCGACAATTAGGGTACCCTAAGACGCACTAGGGTACGCTAAATATAACGCGACGGAAAATCCTAGGAAAATATCTTTAAAGAACTCTATATACTATAAGCCTCTACTAGGTCGATCTATAAAGATAAATCGAGTAGGACTACGCGTAAAGGCAAGTAGTACTATCAATTATTACTGTCTATTCGATTAATACGCTAAATTATCCGTTATATCATAAGAAATCATAGTACCCGTCGCTTAACCTTCGAGTAGGTCAGCTAGTAACTAGGTATCGTAGCCTCTACGCGTACTATTCGACGAGAACTTCGAAAGCATAGCTACCGACGCTATATTACATGCCCCCGGCCCTTTATATCACGGGCATAAGCTAAGAAGCGATTAGTTTTCGCACGGGAACACCGGTGGTAGGGGACATCGGACTATATAGCCTATAGGGATAACGGTAACTAAAGAGGAGACTAACGGAAGGTCAGTTAGTCGGACGAAGCTATATTTAATACTAGGAAGGATAGTAGAGTCTAGATTATATAGAGGGTTAACGAAAAGTACTGTCTAGACTATATAAAGTCGATTTATAGGTCTAGGAGGTTTTTAGTTATAATTTAAGAGGCTCTTAGCTAGGATTATAAATCACTATTAGTTTTTATAGAGAAGTTACCTAGGCGTAAGGGTATATACTCGAAGGCCTACCTTTAGGAGGTATTATAGCCTATTGTTTTTCCTCTCTTTAAGACCTTAGGTCTAGATAATATTTTTATAGAAGATAGCTCTAAGATATACCTAGGCTATACTCGTTTACCTCGCCTATAGTATAGTATTTATAGATTTAGTTAGGCTCTTTCTTTACCTAATTTAAACCTTATTAAGAAGGTCTAGCGATAGATAAAAAGAGAGCTAAATAAAATAGCTTATAAGCTAAGAACTAAAAAAAGATTAATAGTAATAATCTAGAGGCTTTAAGACTAGATAGACTTACGTAATTACTATTATTATATAAAATAATTAATATATAAAATTAAAGACGTTATTAAAATATAAGGGTTAGCTACTATTAATTAAAGTTATAGCTAAAAAGTATAATAGATCTAGTACGAGTTATATGTTCGGAGGTTCCGAGCTAGTCTATTCTAGGACTAGCCTAGGAGCTACGCTCCTTTAAGACGACAGTCCTTCCTATATCTAGCTTCTTCTCTTCTTCGTCGATAATTCTAAGAAACAGAGAGTACTACTTGATTTATATTACTTACGTACGCTATAATAAAAAGCTCTTAAATTAAGCTTATAGTGATTTTTTAAAGAGGTAAATCGGATTTTAAGGGGCTCGCTTAAGTATATAATAAGCCGTAGCCCTAACTCTTAGGTGCGCCTAGGCTTCTTAATAGTATATATATATTAATTTTATCTCTAGTACTTCGTTTATATCCCGTCTTTCCTATTTTGTCGCGGACATCTCTATACGATACTATACTTCCTATAAGTGATAGTAAAACCTAAGATAAGGCTGTCTTCGTCTTATAAGGAACACTTGTTATAATAAGTTACTTTATATTATATCGAGATCCTTTAGTATTTAGAGATTGTTACGACTAAGGATATATAAAAGTAAGGTTAGGTTATTAAAAGAGTATAAATTATAAGTCTAATCTAGTCTATAGAACAGCTTTTAGTAAGAGCTATATCCCTTATTTATCCCCTCTGCTACTAGACGCACGTCTGTTAGTGCCTGAGGCACCGAATTGACAGGGTTATAAGAACACTAAAACTAAGTAAACAAACCAAGTAAACACTACCTATTTCTATTAATATCACTATAACTAATATAGTAGAAGGCATCGAATTCGATCCTATGGATATAGGGACCCTACGCCCTAATACGAAGGCACTAAAAAGCAAAGGAACCTGATTTAAACTAATAGAATATCTCGATTTTGACCTCGAGATCTATCTCTTACCTTAAGCCTCTATAGATAATCCTATTATACTATTTACCTTATATTATACCCCTAAAATCATCTAGTTAATAGTCTAGTATACGAACTCTTGTTCTAAAGAGCTATACGATCTTATAAAGCCGAATAGTCAAGTATTAAAGTAATATCTAACCTATATAAAAGAGATATATATCTTTCTTATAATTAAGATATATATAATAATATATCTATTAAATTAGGTCTAAGACTATTAGAACACACGCTTAGGGACCCCTTTTTACTATATTACTAAGTATATAGCTAAGAACTAGTTTTAAGAGTTAAAAATAAGATATAGGATTTATAGTCTTAAGACTATAGATATTTACTAAAGAATAAGCTTTATACTCTTATTCTTAGCCCTATTCTAATTATTTTATAGTAAAAGCCTCTTAATAGCTCTATTTAAGCTATAAATACTATCTTTTAACGCCCTAGACAAGACCTAGCCGTTAACGAGTATATTAAGCGCTTTATTAAGAAGATAAAGAAGGTTATAACTGTCCTAAATAAGCCTACGCTAATAGGTTTAAAGGTATAGTATATTATATAAAGAGGGTTTATACTTAAATAGATATAGTATTATCTTAGAAAGAAGTATAGCCTAATTAGTATTAAAACTCTTATAGAATTAAAGGATATAAAGACTAGAAAAAGAGGAAATAAGATATAGATAGTTATAGTCTAACTATTTAAATAACTTTTAAAAAGAGATAGTCTATATTATATTTATCTTAATAACCTCTTTATCTCTAAAAAGCTTCTAGAGCTCTTTTAATCTAAGAGATAGATAATAACTAGAACTTATAAGACAAACTCTAGTATTATATTAGAGTTAATCAAGCTTAAGAGAAAGAATAAGGATAAGAACGAGATGCCCTAGGATACCCTCTACGACTTTCCTATTAAGTTAAATCGAGTTAACTAAATAGGATAGAAGGATAATACTTTTATACTTATAATATTAATATATTAGAAGGTAGATAAGAAGGTCTTATCCTTATATAAACGTCTAAAACTCTTATCCTTTAAAGCTAAAACAGCTTATAAGCTATTTAGCAACCTTTATAAAAAAGAGATATAGATACTAGAGCTCTATAATACTTATAATCACTAAATAGGTCTAGTTAACCTAGTAGATTAGTTATAAAGGTATAATTTAAGGCTATAATAACTTAAGAAAGGAGGAGAATAGGCTATAAAACACTTCTTATTTATAATAGTCTTAGTAAACTGTTATTTACTAGCCTTATATTCTAAATAAAAGGGAAAGAAGATGCTCTAGTTATAAGATAACTTCTAGATTTAGCTAGTAGAGTTATTACTTATATTTAATAAGGATATAGAGGTACCTAAAAAGCGGGTATATCTATATATAGATTTAGAGGCCCTAGAAGTACCTTTATATTAGTATTAGTATGTCAAGATACCTATATATAAGGACTATATAATATATAAAGGGGTAAGGTATTAAGACCAGCTACTTAAAAGGGCTATACTCTTAGAAGTTATGGCTAATTTAGGTGAAAAAAGTAAGAGAAGGACCTCTATCTATAGCTATAAGTAATATAAGGTTGCTTTATATAGGGAGAGTAGTTACTTTAAGAGATATCACTAAAATAGATAAAATTGACCCCTTATTTCTAAAATCCTAGCTCTCTAACTGGCTCGCTTAAAATGCACGGGCCACGTGCGCTCTGCTAGTAGCAGAAGGGATAGGCTTCCGGTGCTTATATACTACCGAGGTTCCTGATTATCTTCTTACGTATAAACTATAGTAATAGCTTATGCCTTAGTCTATATAATCGATAACACTATAGAATCTAAAGGCATAATCATTATAGCTACTTCCTTAGAATCTTTCGGTAACGACCCCTAAGTATATAACTAGAATCGCTTCTTTAACACGCCTCCTCGATTATAGGGCCTCGTATAATAAAATCAATAACAAAACAACAACTAACTATAAAATCAAAACTCTAAAAGAAATAAAGAGATCTAATCTATATTAATCTTTTTCCTTAAGGTTAGTAACTCCTATACCCTCTCTATACTTCGCAAATTTGAAGTGTTCTAGCGGCTTTATAAGCGTGTCTATAACTATATACTTAGTAAGAAAATAAATTAGTTCGACTTCCTTCCTTTTAATATA
>JAAMPI010001632.1:0-12020 GCA_013054445.1 Cudoniella acicularis | reverse complement strand
TTTAGTAGAATCTTCTAGGTTGTTCTTTGATTTTATAAGCGTTGATTTCTAGGCTATAGAAGCTTCTAGTAACTACACTTGTAGTATATATAGTCCGCTCACCCCTTTGTAGATAGATAAGTCTTTAAGTCAAAATCATATTATTATTCCACATACTTGAATCTCTCTCGACCTAACAGTCGACTCTTCTTCTGCCTACACACCTTACCTCCAACAAGAAGTATTGAACGTAAACCAGTACCTGGTCTATAGAAAAGAATTTGGGCATGGAGGCTAGGGTATTACTTCACGATTACATCAGGTTTATATGTCTACGTTTGAAATTACGTATGATTTGTAACATGGGTATATTGGCAGATTCCTAAATTAGTGATGCGAGGGAGAGGAAGTATCAGAGATGTAAATACATCAGCCTTCTGATCGGCCAACAATACCCCGAACCACAACTTGTGACTTCTTCTTTGTAGTCTCAGATTTCTTTCTTCGATCCTCAAGAGAAGGCCATCGTTCTCTAACGCAAACAATGTCATTTCTTTTCAACTTTGCTGGCAATACCTGAAAGCCTTGTGCCTCCCGCCCTTACAGTAGTGCAGCAGACAAACAGTCCCACTACTCTTCATCAACCTCAAACAAATTCTTATGCCCATGAATCTCGAAATACTTGCGCGAGACATCATAATACTGCGAGCCCGGGGAACAATTAGCATGGCGTTCGAGATTATGCGCGATATGCTTATAATCCGAGGGCTGGCGGAAGCATGAGTCGCGTTCTGGATCTTTGGCCCATCGCTGCAGCGCATCCCAGTCGCGACATTGCAATACTTGGTTATTTCCCAACTGGCCCTTCACCAGTCCTGGCATCAGGGTGTCGTCGGCTGCACACATGACGTCCTGGCGCAGAGAGTCCAGACAATGTCCCATATGTTCGACCACGTGGTGGTCCAAAGGCGTACCCTCTCGCCGGCTCCTGGTGATGAAATGTCGTATGTACTTCTAGAGATGGCTGTCTGTTAGCGTGATTGAAATCCAACGACAGGTCATTCTTTTTTTTTTTTTTTTGGGAGAGCGGAAGGATGTTCGTACCAGGCAATGCATTCCATGAATGCCTTTGATATGATAGAGAGCTTTATCCGCATCCCAATAAAACGAGGCCGACTGCGGTAAGCCATGCTCGGCGGCCCAGTCTTTTGAGATGGCTACCGTGATGGAATCCATGTTTAGAGAATCCCACAACTCATCGGCAAGTGTCTCATTTTCACTCTGCCAGTCGGTCTTTGAGTGGTATGTGACAAGCTTATTGTATTCCAAGCCGGCTGGAACACGCGAGATAATCAGTAGATGAGCAAGAGAGACGAGTTTTTTAATTTGTCTTGGGGGTTACAAAACTAACAATAATTAGGCTGCGCTACAACGCTCGGCTTTCGCTGGCTATTAGCTACGCAAGCCTTGTGGTGGTAGCTGTATCCATGGTATAGATTGAGGAGGATGGATAGGAAGAGAGTAAGTGATATTGCAAGAGAGGATTTAGGGCCGAAGTGAAAGGAGGCTTTGTGTCGACGGGCAGCCAAGCCTCTGTATTCCTCTTCATCTTCCTCTTGCTCCTCCAGTAACTCTTTTTCTTCATCGCGAGATGTGAAAATCCGTGTCGTCTGCATCGTTCCTTGTCTTGAAATTGCTTTATACAATCGAGGAAGATGATGGTTGTAGTAAATAGAGAGTTTGATGTTGAAAAGGCCTCTTCAGCTATAATGCGTAGACGAAACACAATATGACTTTATGTGACCCGAAGGTTTGATACCTGCTTAGAGGGGCGGTGTGGTTAAATGAAAAGGGGCGCCTCAGGCTAGCGAAAGCAATACAGCACGATACATATCTAAGAAGATACTAGGGTATGACTGAAGGGTGAAGTGAGGGAAATATAAATGCAGGACAGGGCGGGGAAAAGTCTGCATTCGGGGATACATTTAACCGGTGAGTGAGTAGCTATGACTCGACAAAGACGAAGAAGTTCGGTTTCCGTCTCGCAGGGAAACACGATAATGACCTGCCTCCGATCGATTATGACTTGTGATAAACTGTGGCGTGACGGCGTAGAATTCTGTTCCTCAAGGGCCGGGTATATACTTCGAAAGTAACATCCAGAATCGGTTCATGCAGTGATAGAGAAATCCGATCCAATAGCAAATAAGCTTAATCGAATGTGACTTTCTTATTCGCGGGCTTTACGTACAAGCTTTGCGGCAAAGCGT
This sequence comes from Cudoniella acicularis, assembly GCA_013054445.1. NCBI lineage: Eukaryota > Fungi > Ascomycota > Leotiomycetes > Helotiales > Helotiaceae > Cudoniella > Cudoniella acicularis. Next base: position 9,771 of record JAAMPI010001632.1, on the reverse strand, counting down.
TAACGTTTCGCCGTTTCCATCGTTGACAGCTTTTAGGTTGAAGGATTCCGAGAACCCATGCCCTGTTCCATGCAGAATGCAGCAGCACGGATACCAAGTTCTTCCGTGACTTTAACAGCCACCTAAGATAGATACTCGCAGCTCGTTCATTACCTACCTGGGCTGGCCACACACACGCATACTCCGATGCATCTACCAACTTGGGAAGCTTGATTGGAGGTACCTCGTATATTTTCCAGCCTCTCATAGGCTCGATAAAGTCGGGGAACGATGACTACCGGTATCAATTTTCTTTTGCCGAGTGGTCGTCCCGCGAAAAGTGCAGGTGGGGAACAACGAAGAAAGAATCGCTTAGGCTTATAGAATGATTACATGCTTTACCTCACAGGAAAGGAAAATCGTATATAATACTCTCTAGCAGCCCCAAAATGAAAAGTAACCACAAGGCAAATAACATCCCGTCTCGATCAATCCCTCGAAAACGAGCGCTATCAATGCAAGTTGTTTCACTTAAATTCCCTCCCCTCCTCCATTACAAGTCTCGCTTCTCCCCCATCCCATCCATGCCTTACTAACAAACCGTCAGTGAAACAGACCCGCAATCTCAAACATCACCTCACCTCACCTCACAAACCACCCCTCCAAACCAAAAATCATCATCATGCGTTTCTTCGTCGTCCTCGCTATTTTCGGTCTCGGCGCCAGCGCCTTAGTCCTGCCAGTCCGCGACGCAGCAGACACTCTCGAAAGCCGAGCCGTTGCCGACCCCGCTATTGAGCTTATCGATGCCGAGGGTGTGTAAGAGAGAGGAACTCTAGACGACTGGGGTAAAGGTGGTATGGGTATGGGTAGGGGGTGCAAAGGAAAGGGGAAGGAATAGCTAGCTATAGGTGGAAATTTCTCTGGAGAAGGACGTACAGTACAGCTGCGCGTTTGACGTTGGGGGTTTTCTATCTGATATCAAATTGATAGCGCTATGAAAATGTGAATTCATGACTTGGTGAACATGAACCGCTATAATTGCATCCCTGACATGCGTGATATATATCGCCATCTGTGTCTTTCTAAGTATCCCGTTCGTGGTTTCTGGCCGTTTTATTTTCATAACTAGCGTCAGAATCATGTGAAATATATATCCAGTTATTCAATATTCATACTTTTTTACGAGTTTGGATTTAGGTTCATTATGTATAACAGTATAAAACTCTAGACTTGATGATGAGGTGCGTGCAGCACGTTCAGGTGCAGTGAAAATGAAGAGAATTATATAAATTTTGTGGTTTTAAATATTATGGGATACCTCTTTTATTGGAGGAGGTATTTTCAGGAAACTAGCCAAGTGCCAACTTTCAAAGGAGACTTAAAATGACTGATCAGGATCTCAAACAGCGTCAACAGCATTGCCAATTTCTCAAGTATACAACAATGATGAGAACTCATCGATGAGCCCAGCCAGTCTCAGTTCACGACACCAGAACACCAGGCTCAGGAAACTGCCAATCGCTCGGCAGGTCAAAATACCCCCTCACCTGGTCGAGATATTTCTCAGTGTTTTCCTCACTCTTGCAATACTTGAACTTCTCAATCGGAGCCACAACATCTCCAAGGTCATGGTTTTGGCGAAAGCACGCATCGCGCTCTCCAGCCCAGTCGTTCAGTTTGCTGAAATCGCGGCAAAAGCGCACCTGGTTTTCCCCCGAGTGCGTGCCGTTGTTTGTGAAATAGCGGGGCGAGTCGTCGGCGGTGCAGATGATGTCCTGCCGTAGGTTGTCTAGGCAGTGTATTATGTGCGCATAGGGAGTTTTCTGAGGTGTCGAGGCGCGGTAAGAAGATAGGCTGGTGTAGATGAGGCGCTGGAGAAGTCGAAATATTAGCTGAGCTTCTGCGGGTTTGGTTTGGCTCAAGAGAGACCAGGAAAGGAAGCACAGAGAGAGGACTTACTAGGCAGTGTAGGCCATGATATGCGTTCACGACATACATACTTTTGTTCTCTGGATCCCAAGGGAAGCGCTGCTGCGATGGTAGCAGAGACATGGACTTTACTTCGGTGTCCATCAGAGCGACCATGCCGTAGTCAAGTATCCCATCGAACTGCCAAAGCTCATCCAACCGGGGATTATCGATATCACTGTACTCGGAACTCCATTTGAACGGGACTGGTACATTTTTGAGAAGACCTGCTGGAAATTTGTTAGCTTGGGAATATATATAGAAGCAAAGTTCGACTTACCATATGGCGAGCGGCTTATAGTTGGGAGGTGAGATTCTTCTGAGAAAGACACGAACCACTTCACGATGAACAGGATATTCACGAGGCTCGATATTGCCAAAGCAGCGTATAGGAATCGCCTTGTTCTTCGCCCCTCCGGATTCTGGACTACTGTCGCATCTCCTTCGAGGCGGTCATACCGGTAGGGCGGGTTGTCGGCGGCCATGGCATTGTTCTAAGCGGACGTTTCACAGAGCTCCGGGACGGAAGTAAAAAGAGGTATTTCGATCCAAAGTGAAGGGATGGGTAACCTCGGCGTTCGTGCATCCACGCCAGTTTTGGCCTCCTGAATAGGGTGGATGACACTAAAAACCTGGACCAATTAAGATAGATTGGAGTGGGATCTTTTTTAGAAAGCTTGATTAGACCACTTGAAAATAAAGTTGAATAGAGGAGGGGTTCCAGGATAGTAGTTTTAGCCTACTTTCGGCCCGTTCCCGTGCGCTATACGGAGTATGCATTCAAAGCCTTCCTAGATGCCGTCGTATACTACCCTATAAAAAGTAGTTTTGGATCATTGGAGGGTTTTCTTTAAAACAGGGCCTGGGTGGATGAGGAAAAACTGCCTGGACTAGAGTACAAAAACGCTGGATATGTCTGCAGGGTCAGAGTACATAAAACTTTCCACCGGTATCAAATGGCAAAGGGTCATCGCTGTCCTTGTTGCAGCTGCGAAAGAAGCCCACTCGACTCTGTACCTACTACCTTCCCTGCAAAAACCCATCACTCTCCCCTCCTCTCTTTCTGTTTCTTACCATTTCCAGACGAGCGCATTGTTCCTGCAGTACTTGCAAGTTCCGTCCTCCGCGCGTACATCGCCCTAAAAGGTAGGTGTACTTTGAAGTGCTTCGTTCGCCACGCGTCAATAATAAGCACGCTGACAGCGAGTACTGGTACTCGTGCAAAACTTCTTCATGCGTGATCTGGGATCTTAATCCTGCAAATCGGAGGCTAGGTACATCCGATTCCGAAAAATCCAATAAAGAGGCGGAACCTTATTGCAAGCGAGCTACCGAGCCCGAAAGGTTCCCCCCCCCCCCTTTTTTTTCTTAGAATCCTAGGATATGTATGTAAGCCAACCAATAGCAGGTATAAGCTGGTACATGGGTAACGCCATGGGCACCCATGTGCTGCAGGTAAGTAAATGTTCAGGTTCGTGCAGAGGTTTTACAGTTTAACTTCACTTCTTTCACCAGACTTGCAGCGTCCTATATCTATCCACGATTTATTGAAACGCAAGCTCAAGATTTCAGGGGCGGGGCGATGATGCCAGATGTCGCGGGGTCAGCCCTCGCTTACAATTATGGAATATGGAGGTGAGGTAGGGGAGGAGGAGGATATACTTGCCACACCAAATCTATACTTTTAGTTCTTCTCTTTCCGCTATAGTCTTGTTGAAATGAAAGCACCGATAATCTTTTGTTTGTGCCATGTTCGTGACACCAGAAGGATCCGAAATCACAGGATAAACCTAGGATGTCAAGAATAGTCGTTTCGTACGATCAACTTGATTAGTACTGTACGTTCAATGTCTATCAATCACAGCACAACCACAAATTTGGAATAATTTCTCGCCCTCTCTCCAAATCTCATCAAAAGCACCGGCACCGGTATAAAAGCCACCGCCGTAAACGCCAGTACCGAATTACCCCACCCGACACCCAAATGCTTATACAGCGACGGGCCCACCATTGGCAGCAACGCGCTCGCGACACAACTCGATATCACACTCGCGGCCACGGCCGACGCGGCGTAGATGGAAAAGGCGTCGGCGAGGTAGCTGTTCACGGAGATGGTGGTGAGGGTTAGGCCGATGCCGACGAGGCCCGTTCCGAGCACGGGGACGATCCACGGGAGCTGGTACTGCGCGCCCCAGCCGTAGAGGAGCCCCGCGGGCATGTAGATGCTGCCTACGATCATGGGGGGCAGGCGATGCTCAGGCTTCATGCCGCCTGGAGTGGCTTTTTTGGCCACAACGTACCGATCCATGGTCATTTTGCAAACGGTCACTCCGATTATACTTCCAATTGCTGCTGAGACTTAGTCTTTGATTCAAGTTTGAGCTGTGGAGAGAGAGTCTCACCTCGGCCCAAGAACATCAAACCTGCGGTTCCCTCGGATACGTTGTAATCATCCTCGAAAACCTGTGTCATTGTGGTCGTGATCAAATATAAATAACCAAAGACCATTGCAAAGCAAAGAGATATAACCAGCACGATAGGGGACATGACAACAATCTTTGTCGGGCGCACCAGCGCTTCCGTAAATAATTGGTATCTAGAGGCGTAGTTAGAATCGTACATGGAATGGAAATTCTGATTTCCCGTCTCCCTGCGCATTCTTTCGGCCTTCTTTTTCAAAATCTTAACTTTATAGGATTCGCGAAAGACTAGGAGAAAGCCTGCTTCGCACAGTGATCCGACCATGGCAGTGATCCAGAACACCCAGCGCCAACCAAGTTTCTCACCTACATAGCCGCCAATGACTGGTGCGATAGCTACCCCAGAAAGTGCTGGAAGAGCCATGATTGCAAAGAAGCCTGCACGTTCTTCTTGGATGAAAAGATCGCTGCAGCCCCCAGCCCGTTGAGGAATCGAAAGGCCAAAAGCATATTGAGACTACTGCTCACGGCACAGGCAACGGAAAGGATAATAAAGATCAGATTTGTCGTGTGGTATATGGGAAGACGTCCATAGATTTCAGAGAGTGGGCCGATCACCAGAGGACCAACGGCTTCACCAAGCCCCAAACGGACACGAGGAGAGTGAGGAAGATGTCCTGGTTCGAGTGGAAGTCGACAAGAATTTGAGGTGCAGCCGGCGTGCACATAGGTGCCCAGAACGCTACGAGGAGGCATTAGCAATGTCGAGATTTGAGGGTTCCCCGCAACTATAAGCTATAAAGGTGGCAGTGGACAGCATCGTAACCATGGCTCATTTTCGCTTTCTGGGCCAATTCAGCGGGTTTTGAGGATCATCATCACCGTCAAAGCCAACAAGATACTCATCATCGCTTAACGAAAATGCTATTTCGTGTATGGAAGCCTTTTCCTTGGCGTAATCGGACTGTGGAGATTGGACGGTTGTGCCCTCGATGTCATGGCCAGCCTCTGTTTTCCATGGTAAAAAAAAGATTTGAGGCGCTGGCACTGTCGGCGACGTGGATGGAGTGAAAGATGCAAGTGGTGGAAATAATCGTCTCTCGGAGAATAAATTGGTGGCGCTCAGTGCCGTGCCGTACTTCTCCGGGTACTTCCACACTGACGGTGCAGTTGGACGCACGCTCCGGGTAATTGAGCGGGAATCAGCCACAAGAAGACCTTATCGGAGTCGTATTCACATACCTACCTACCTAGGTAGGCAGGTAGTTCCGAAGACTTGCTTCGACAGCCTAGGTCTCGAAATTCTTCACATGTAAAATCCAAACTCTTGACATGTATAGTCTATAGGATACTAACTGGCTTGCCTGGCTCCTTGTACAGCTTCCCGCCTTTCCAAACATGAGTTACCTTCTCCGGGTTCGCCAACACGGCAATATCAAGCAGTGGATTATCCGAGACGGCGATGAAATCGGCGTCAAAGCCAATGTTCAGTTGTCCGCTCCTAGGAGCCTTCGTGAGCGGTGGCTCTCCGTCGTCACTCTCGTCTTCTCCAGCAATCTCGTGCGCTATTGCGTTTGTCATGAGTGATTCCGGGCCTCTTGCTGTGCCAGCCTCAATAGCTTCCAACGGGGTCAAGCCGGCTTCCACTGCCCAAACAAACTCCTTGCCATTCATGCCATGGTTGATGGGTAGAGTGGTAGCACTCAGGCCAATATCGGTGCCCAAGGCGATGCGAACCCCAGCCCGGATGGCCTTGGTGTAGGTGCGAAGGTTTGCCTCGGCCAGCTGCACGATCTTGCGATAGTTCTCCGGGGTCCACGCCTGGGGATTCGAGAGAGCAAAGTTGATGGCGGTGCGGGTCGGCACGAAAAGCACGTCTTTCTCCTTCATCAGCGCAATGCACTCGTCGTTTGCAAAGCTGGCGTGTTCCAGGGTCCTACAGCCAGCGCGCAGGGCAGCCTTGATCCCCTCCTTGCCGTGGCAGTGCGCCGCAACCGCTAAACCGGCTCTCTCGGCCTCCTGGACCATGACGACCAGCTCTGCATCCGAGAACTGGCGCGCCTGCAGCTGGTCCGTGCTGGAGCCGCCGCCCGTCGTGGCGACCTTGATGACCGCGGCACCACGTCGAATCATGGTGCGGACTGCCCGCTGGCACTCGGCCTCGCCGTCGCATATGTAGAAGGGCATGTTCTGCTGCATCTTGGAGCACAGCACCGCCATGTCTTCTTCTCGCGCATCGCCGTGGCCCGCCGTCTGGCTGAGCATGCTGACGGAAGAATAGATGTTGGGACCAACAAGCCAGCCTTCTTCGACAGCCGCCGCGATCTGCGCGCCGTAGCCTCCCAGCTCCCGAATCGACGTGAAGCCGGCATTGAGCGTCGCCGCCAGGTCTCGGGCACTTCGGGCACCGGCGAGCGCTGCTGGAGTCGACGTGACGACACCGGGAGCAAAGGACGGCGCACCAAAGAAGTGGACATGGCAATCCCAGAGGCCCGGGAGGAGAAAGGGGACCACGAGGCCATCAAGTTGGGCATACTTCGAAGGGAGTGTGCTCTGTTTCCCCACAAAGACAATCTTTGTTCCTTCGGCGACAAGCGTAGCATTTGGTATTGGGGGCCCGCGGCCGGGAATCAAGAGTGCCGCATCGACACGAACGACTGGAGGCCGGCTGTGTAGCGTCATTTTCGAGGAAATGTGTATGGAGTTGAGACGGTTGAATTCCCCCGCGCTGTAAAGACTCTGCAATGTGACAATATATTCCAGAAGTCAGACCACGAACAGGTCGAATGAGAAGGGATACTTACCTAGGCAGGTAGGTGGTATCTCACGGTGATTGCACAACTGCAACAGGTCGCAAGGTTAATATACCTTGTTCGAAAGGTAAGAATACGTCCGTGCCTGGCTCCATTGCAGGCTTGCAGCCCTTGCATTGTGCATTGTGCATTGTGCATTTGATATGCATCGCCGCATCGGCGGCACGGATTAGCATCCTACCTGTCGTAGCTTAATTCGGCATACGGTGGGTCGTTGTCGAGAACAAACCTTATGTGCCTTGCAGGAGGTAGGCTCTGAAGCGCTGGATGGACATAGAGATGGATTTGCAAAAAAGCGAGCAAGAGACGAAGCTGAAGCTCGAGATAGCTAGAGGCACACCAGGCAGGCGCACCCCCCTTTTCAACATGAGCTTTAGCGAAGTGGCTTGGCCCTGTGACTTACTACCCGTCGCATCGAGCTAGAAGTGACGATAAAATTAAATTCCAGTATGGAATCCTGTGTTTAACTATATCCGTAGTCAGAGTACCCAGTCGCACCTAATCGTAGTTAATATCGCGATTCCTTTTTAATGAGGAATGCGCATATAGGAGGCCAATCCACCCAAATACGCGAACCATTCACTTCCGCAGTACAACTACAACATTTGGGAAAGGAGTTCTACCGATACAATTATTTTACAGCTATTAGATTAATGATATTCTAATCCTCATCGTCGTCTATTCTATCAATTGTCTTATACAGCTTATGCTCCTTGACGAGCAAACTACAAATGGTAGCGAGAACCCCCAAGCCCAAAAGAACAACAAACACTACCTGTAAACTTGCCATATAAGCCGCGACAACCTCATTTCTCCATTCCTCGGGGAGGTCTTTGATGGCATCAACACTGCTTCGAACCCTGCGGATTACCTCTTCCGCACCTTCCCTTCCACCGAGCCTTCTGTTTAACTCGGTGGTCAACCTGGTTTGCAGCGCAGTATTGGCAACAGCGATGCCAATCGTACTCCCCGTACTGCGAAAGGCATAGCTCGCGCTTGTGATAACAGCATGATGATGATGATCGATAGCTGCGAGGGCGGCCAGCAGCGTTGTAGTGAGCTGTCCGCAATATCCTACACCGAGCAGGAACATAGATATGAAAGGTAGCCAAGACGGCGTAAATGCAGATAAAGTCGCCGTCATGGCTAAGCTGAGCAGGAAAATGGCGGAAACAGCGGCGTTGAGGAGATAGTAACGTCCAGTTTGGCGTATGATGAGACCAACACCAAAGCCCGTTATCCCAATGGCGACGCTTTCGGGCACCAGGCGTAGCCCAGTCGCTGTTACAGAGTAGCCCTGTACAAGAAAGTAGAGAGGCAGGTAGAAGATGACGCCAAACCGTGCCATGGTGGCAAACCAGTTTGTGAGGCATGCGGCGAGTATTGTACGGTTGAGCAGGAGAGTGACGGGGATGATGGGCTCAGCGTGAAAGCGTTCGAAGTAGATAAACGCAAGTGCGAGGACGAAGGATAGCGGAAGCGCAATGAGGACGAGAGGTGAGGTCCAATCACCGGTGGTTAGTGCAAGAAGAAAAGCAACCAGTGTTGCGACAAGGAGGAATGCGCCGGTGAAATCAATCCTCTTCCACTTTGCAAGCTTGGTCAAGCCAACTTGAGGGTTCTCGTCCTCAACTCGCCCGCCTTTTGGGCCGCCCGAGTTTTCTGGAGTTTTGATAAACAGCAACGATAGCACCACGGCCAGTAGCGTTAGTGGCATTTGTATCATGAATGCCGCCCGCCAGCCAAAGTGGTCGTCAATCCAACCACCAAGGGGCCCTCCAATACTGCTCCCAACCCCGAAACATATGTTCGCCGTTCCTTGCCACATGCTTCGTCTTCTCAGAGGGATGAGGTCACTCATGATGAAGATAGCAGTTGGTCCAATAACTCCTCCGCCTAGGCCGGCGACCACTCTGCCTGCGATCATGGCCTGTTCGCTCTTCGCCATAGCACACATGAGGTTTCCAATGCCGAAGACCACATTGGCAAAGATCATGCCGGCGCGTCGCCCGTAGATCTCCGTCAGGCGGCCGGCGAGGGGCTGCGATGCCGCGTTCGCAACAAAGTAGGCGGATGCCAGCCATGAGAGTAGTGAGAGGGAGGAAAAGCTGGTGGAGATAGGGGATGCGAGCGTGGCAACGAGAGTCGAGTCGAGAGCCGCAAGGAAGGCACTCACATATACACCAGACAGCACTAGAAGGAGGCGTGCTGTAGAGGGGCCATCTGCCGAGAGGCCATCTGGTGTAGAGAGGCCGCTATCATTATCGACATCGTTATTTTCTCTGGGCGCTGAAGGTGGTGGAGACTTGTTTGGTAAAGTTGCACGAGAAGGGTTGGGTGTTGTGGGTCGCGGCGACGATGCAAGGAGTGGTGTGTTCTCCTCTGCGGAAGTGCTCGGGGGCTCCATTGGCACAGAAGGCTGATCGGTAGTAGAGGTGTAAAAGGGGTGACAAAAGCCCGAGAGGCTTGCTGCTTGCAACGAAGAAAACGCACGAGGTTGCGGGGTGTGTTGAGGTGTTGCCCCAGAAAAGAAGCGCAATATGGTAATTGCTGGTGGCTGGTAAATGGGTGCAGGTTTCACTCTGCAT
>JAAMPI010001631.1:0-12032 GCA_013054445.1 Cudoniella acicularis | reverse complement strand
TATTTGAGTAATGAGGTACGTGTTTTTGTGAGATAATTACCTTTTTATTTTTTGAGGTGACGCGGACATGAGGTTCTGGAAAAGTGCAATAGTGAGATTTTGGCGTCGCTAACTATATGTCAGCTCTTGTTTAGTATGGGAGTTCCACTAGCGCGCATATTATGCTAAATTAGGCACCCGCCATCCGAAATTTCATTAACGCTTCAACCTGGGGTCTTTCAAGTAACACTTTGGAAATATCTGTATGATGTTGCTCTATGTTCAGTTCCTGTTCAAAACGTCGTACAGTAACGCAAGTGCGGCAGTCGATTTTACCGAGAAGAGAAATAGAGAGGTTGGTATTTACTGTTGTCCCATTTATTTTTGGAAACCTGAGAACTATTTCGAGCCGGAATGGGGAGTGAATGTCCGAATTCGAATATGGTCTCCTAGGCCCTAGAGCCAGTGGCGTCAGAAATAGAAAATGGCTTTCATGTGGACGGCGAGGACACAAGCGAGAGTCGGAGCATGGCTAGCCACGATGCTATAGGACGACTGATGTTTTCATCGAAAAGTTTTTGGTGTTCGTCTAGTTTTGAGTGACCGCTTCTAATTCTCCTTCAAACCTAAAATTTCATTATTTCCTTTAGGTCACTTCTAAAAATAAGCACTTTCTCGCAACAGAAGTAGTCCAGAGCCATGCAAATAAAATTATGGATGAATACCCTTCCGTTTTCCTAATCCCATTGCGGTCAGATTTCAAGGGTGTTTTAATCTGTTGAAGTGATTGTCGCGATGCACCAAAGTGCATCTGAAGCTTTATTCGAGAACTACCATCCGATTGGTGAAGCAACCACCAAATAAATTTCAATTCAGGAAGAGAAAACAATCCATAAAGTATGATAGCTGTCTTGAGCTTGATTTCGAAGCCCTGCTCAAAAATTGACGGGCGCAACTTTGAAGTGTTTTCGCAATGGGGAGTATTTGCAGTGACTGTGCAACATAAACGACAGAGTCGAAATTCGAGAAGCTGCTGAAAGGTCTTGGCGATTGTTGCTGCACGCTTTCCTTTTGGAAAATCCCAAAATCTATCATTTCTCAAGCTTCGATATATATGTTCTCATCCTCTTTGTCCTCCATTCCTGTTTGCTCTCATCAAGTCAGATCTGAACAATCCCATTGTTTCAGAAATAGCTCAGTAATGGTCCCTAAAGCGATATTCCCTCGGAGTTGCTACACTATTCTCGTCTCGGGGAACGTGGAAGTCTCACTTGGCAGATTCGCGAACTAGGGAATGCAAAGTCGTACGAGTTCTCCGCTCCCCTTTCCTTTAAGCGAGAGTTTGTCTTAGCGAGGTCTCGACTCCACACCAAACTAGGTGGACACCTAGGATGCTTGCAGAAGCAGAATATCTGCTTTGAGCAATTATTTTCGTTGAAAGGCCATATCTTAGGGAAAGAATAGTCGAACCCCTGGGCCGGGGGTCAGGTCTTGGTGCGGGGACGGCCCGCATGCCACTCAGCTTCCAAATGCGTAAGTCTCCAAGATACCCGTAGTTTGTTTGAAGGCTTAATGCGGGGACTGAAACACTGTCGTACATCCTACTGGTTGGAAAAGCATCCTTCGATGTAGAAGTCTGCCGTTTTAGGCGTTCAGATCAAAGTTCTCCTGGATCTTGCGCTTCACGTGCTTCCGGCTTGGAAAGAAAATAGACCAGAGACATTTTCACGCTCACTCCCACCATGAGACGCAAACTGTCAAGTCAGAGACATGCAGAATTTCGTCCAGTACCCCCTAGCACACCCATGTTTGTTTCCTTCCACAAGGTTTTGTCTCGTTGGTTCTGTAACTGACGAAATTGCTGCACGGTGACGCTGTCACTCAATCTCATCCTCATGCATTGCTTCTATTCCGATACTACTCCGCCTATCATCGCTAACCCATGAACATCCTTCTACTTGATCTTTAGATTAGTGTGAAGGTCATGGGCTCTTCGTTTTCCAGACCAAAAATCCGGGAAAGCTTACCTGGGATTCTACGCGCCCCCGGCGGAAGCGCTCTCCGCCTTGTCGACTCGAATGGAAGCAACTCCTTAGAGGAAGAGGAAAGTCTACGGCAGCCACCAGTGTTAAAACCCGGCTATACAATACAGCATATTCTAGCAACTGGTTCTACTGTATCTCTTGCGGAACCCTCGCCTAGCACCCCACGCTCACCAGGCCAAAGTATTCTCCACCAACATTCGTACTTCAATCGTTGCAATCCATGGCAAACAAATGCATCTTCAACACCCGGCTCTTCGACAACACGAAATATCCCATCCGGTGACCCGACGATATCTATTCGAGATTTCAGATCAAGCACTCAAGATACCTTAGTTGGAACTCCACGCTCGGCATACGGGAGCACCCTTCACCTCAATTTGAACTTAAATCAATTTGACTTTCCACAGGAGAAAACTCCACCGCAATCAAAAGAATCACTCGCCCGCTACTCGATACGGCACGTCCAAACAACGGACTCCGCAGAACCTGCTCGAGAATCAAAACGGCCCTTAATTCGGCCATCTTTGGTCAATTTGGGTCGCAGGAGAGATTCAAGTCTATACAAACTTTACGAAGAAGCGAAATACTAGCAGAAGAAATTAGAAAAAAGTCCTTGGGCCCAACGAATCTTCGAGTACACATTCTATTCGGCAATGATATGTTTTATTTATTTGATTTTGGTTGGGTTCCCACTTTGGTTGGGCATTGTCCGTTGGCTGTACTGGCTACTGAGCTGCGAATTCGTGATAGCTGGTGGATTTTCAATTACAGTTGGGATAGCTGCTGTGTAGGTAAAATTCATTTTTCTTTGGACTAGCGCCCACACATTCGAAAACTACTCGTCATGTTCAGTTCCAAATACTCAAGTGAGTATTGATTAAATTTCTGATGGCTTCTTTTCGATATCAACGTCAAACAAGATGGTCTAAATCATAGAATACTTACTAACAACATTAGATACGCATACGCACCACTTCTCGTCCCCTTAGACAACGACGCGCCACTAGTAGACGAAACCAAACCACCCCAACCCAGCAACGTCGCCCTTTTTATCCCATACTACAAATCCGCCAAACTAATCGGCGCCACCCTCGCCGCAGCAGTCAAGCTCTCCACGCGAAAACATTTTCGTAATCGCCAACGGCGACTCTCCCACCCCCCTCGACAATCTGCGCCCAATACAACGTCTCTCACACCTGGTGTCCCCTCGGATCCAAAATCATTGCCCAGTTCGTAGGCTGCTATGTTGCCAACCGCTTCTAGTACGCCCTCCTTACCGATGACGACTGCGCCTTCCCCTTCGACTTCCCCCTCTCCACTGACAAATTCTCAGACAAAATAAAATACAGTGGGCAGGTCCCTGTAGCTCCGCTGAAGCGAAGCAAATCTCCAAGGTCCAATCCAACACTTCAAAAGTTCGACGTCATATTTGCGGCATGGAGTTTTCAAATTTGCTTTCTTAGATCATTGAGATAGTTTGAATCAATATTTGTTATAGAATTGGTGATTATTTAATGTGTTTGAATTGTTTTAGACCCGGTTTGCACGAAGATTCGAAGCTACCCGCCAAACTAACAAGTTATGAGAGAGCGGTTTCGGAATATTTTATACTAATTCTTCTCTCGTATATTTACACGAAGCCGAGACTAAATCTGCTTGTTATGTATGAAAAATGGCATGTTTGGGAAGGTACAGAAGTTTGCGCTGACAAGGAGGCACCTAAATACCTATATCTACCCCGCTTGTTCCGCGATGAGCTCTACCGTAACCGCTTCGAATACGATTATTTATTCAACTGGATAGAGTTAAAATTCTTAGAAAAGCTCAATGGAATAAATAGTTCCAGATAATTCTTTGGTGTACACCATATTCAAGAGGACCAGCCAACCCAGTTTCCTATCAGACCCTGTAACTTGGGGAGACTTCCCCTCCTGTGAATATTCCGGACCTGCAGCTTGGCAGCCGAAGGAATTGATCTGGATGTTATGAGCAGCCATTGGCATCTTAGTAATGTTCAGAGCTCACCAGTGGGCTTGTTCTTCAATAAAACCTTATCTGGAGATTCGCTGCCGTTAATTGAGTATCCCCCCATTTGACAGAATGAACGAAAAACTTGTACGGGTTGAGATGGCCCTTATCACCTATGCCATCTTCCGGTGACAGTGATGGTGGCTGCATACTGACGTCAAACGGAAGGTATGCAGATTCTGTAGAAGGACTGCCCGATTCCGAAGATGTCAAATATCTCCATGCGTCTCGCAGCGTAGCCAGCATCCCTTCCCGAGGACCATTCATCATCTTGAGCAAAGATTCTCCGTTATCTGGTTCCAACTGTTGCACTAGCTGCTTCAAAGAGATGCTGTGAGTGGGATGTCCTTTATAAGCTCGGGGGTTCCGCGCTTGAGCCATTAGGATCACACAATTTGTATCAACCACCCCTGTAGCAAGAAAGTGTTCAAGTTTACCACACAAACAATCTTTCAAACGAGCTTTGTACTTGTCCTCTTCTTTATATATCATTATAGTTGCAAAATAGGTGCAAAATACCATCCAAGGTGACGCTATGCTTTCGTGACTCCCGTCTTTGACCTTGACTTGCTCATTCGGCGATGCTCCAAGATCCAGAAGCATCTTTAGCATTGCGCTATCTCCTTCCCAAGCTAGAGATGCCGACACAATAAGAGACAGATCATCCTTAGCCTGAAGAAGATCGAGTTTTTTGGTCACTCTCCGACGGACATATTCAACATCATTCAGACACCATGTGACAAAGTGAATGAAAGACACGAAGGTCCCATTTTTTTCATTGCTACTACTATCATCCCGGTCGGGGTAGGCTGTGATCCCACGAAGGCAACCGTAGCCTGCTTGAATATGATAAGAGAGAACTCTTTCAAAGGAGTCTAATTGTGCATCTCGAGACGGTCTACAGGGGTACTTGTAAAAGAGGTTGTAAATTACAGGGATCCTTGTGACATATTCCGACTTTACAAACCAAAGTTCAGCTAAACAGACTCGAGTTCTTGTCTCAAAGCCCACGAGGTCCGGGAATTCAGTTGAAAAATCGCGTAGTTGTTTACTTTGTCTCACAAAGTCCCGAAGCGTCCGATGGAAAAACTGGACGCTCTTGCAAAAGAACAGATTATCCTTCTGATGGGAAGGCTCCGTTATTTCAAGCAGACCCTTTGTGAAATCGCCAACTTCGGATTCTGCCGTAGCTTGCCGTTCTTTGATTTCATCATCAGTGTATGGTTTTATTTCGTACGATGTTGGAAATGCGGGATCGTCCAGTTGGTCAATCCATGTTAACGAAACCGCTGTGAGCTCGGACATTTCGGCCACAAGTAACAGCATCTTAAATGCTTTTTGTCGATCACCAGGAAGGATGGAAGCCAGTATATTTTCATACAGGGCGTTGATATTGTCCGTAGGTAAGTTCTCCAGTTGTTTCTCTAGGTAATCTTCTGCATCCTTACGCCCAGGAGCCATACGCCAAGCAGCCATAAGCAGAGACCTTATGGCGAGACGGGCCCAAAGAAAGACGCCATCAGACAAGTAGACCACCTGGGCAACCAATTCCTTATAGAAATATCGGACACGGAGGAAGCATTTATGCTCTCTGAACATGTTTCGCCCGAATCGGAAAATGTCAGGTTTCGTGAGCCTGTGAAGCCTAATGCGGCGATCTTCCGAAAATGCTTCTTGAAACTCTCGGTGTGGACGCGAGCTGACTAGGATCTTGATATCGTCTTTGGTAGCCCATTCTTTGAGATCTTTGGCAAGATCTTCGTGGTCTAAGCCATCTGCGCCATCTTCACCGTATTCGTCAAGTCCATCGATGAAGAAGCAAAATCGATATCCTGGAAATGGTGACTTGGAGATCAGCAACTTCATGCTATTCTCCAAGTTCCTAGGCCGGAAGAAGAGTTCATCAATGGAACCTCCTGGCCCATTCTTTGAAAACGCTGCATAAGCTTCGGGAAAGACTTCTCTAATCAGGTCGGGAAACTGCTTCAAAACCTCGAAGAGGATTGAACGGTACAGTCCAGACAGTGACCTCTGGAGTTTATCCACCCCGGATCGCCAAAAAAAGAAATGGGCGAAGATGAGTTGCTTCCCCTCTGCCCACTTCTTCAGCTCAACGCGAGTTTGAGGATGATCAACAAGAAATTTTATCAGCGTCGATTTGCCGGATCCAGCCTTCCCGGAGATGTGGAAAACTCGATTTTCCTCTCGCAGCCATATAAGAAATGCAATTCGTGACTCCGATTGTATTTTTTTGGTATCCTCAACCAACATGGCTAATTCATCATCTTCAATTTCACTGTCATCATCATCATCTTCGGACTTTGAATTTTGTTCGTTGTCGCTCGAGTCTTCTTTCAAGATCCATTCAAATGTGCCACTCGCGGCCTTTTCCATCGCATCCTCTCGAGCATATATTGCGTTGAAGTAGAGCTGCTTCAGTACCCGCATGTCAGGAGATGGAACGGCCAATAGTGCAAGTAGCGTATCGACCGAGTTGCGAATGTCTTTGATGAGACGCAACTGATCGCTGAGCTCAAGCGACACTGATTGATTGCTGTCTTGAATTTTGCTTTCCACACTCTTCAGAACGTCATCACGGAGGTTCGTCAACTGCTTCACAGCATATGAGGCTTGTTTTTGTGACAGGGACTGGAAGTTGTTTAGCTCAACCTGAACAGCCACCTGTCGTTCGCTAGATGTTTTGTTAAAAACTCAACCGCAACCCGACTTCAGTCATATGCTTACTTAAGAATTAGGACCAATCGAAACAAGATTTGCGACCTGTATTTACCAAGTCTGTTGTCCAACTCTGTGATCTCTCCTTTCTTCCCACATGGAATGCAGAGCGACTTTAATACTCCTCCATTTCGAACTCCCAGCTTTGGTCTTGACACAGTCTAGAAGCTTCCGTAGCTCATCCGAGACACCTCCACATTCTGTGGCGAGAGTATTCAAAGCTTCTTCGTGCTTCGAATCGCCAGGTGGGCGCTGGCTGAGCTCCTTGGTGGTTTCATCCAGATCCTTAGTCACAACGCTCAAATGAGCGTTCTCCGTAGTTCTTCCAGACTTGGTTACCTCATAAGTACCGTAGATAATCTCGTATGAGAAGTCAATGAACGTGAGAATGCTGGCAGCGAAGCCCACGGCCGTGATTGGATCCATCAGCAGGTTTTGTTCAATGTAGACTATACAGTGCAGCAAAAACGTAGCAAGAATACTCCGTACGCTGTTCCACGACAGTGCGATGAAGGACGTCCAGCAGCGGATGGGAAAATAACCAAAATGATGAAGTTGAAAGAACTTAGCAGACCGCCGAGGCTAGGAAAATAAAAGCTGCGGCTTCGAGGCTGTACAGCTCAGCTGTCCTGCGGCCCCATGCTTCTGCATTATCATGTAAATGAGCCAATCCAGATACATATCCAAAGCCACCTCTTCTGCCTGTAGCCTCAGGTTACGTCCGACACAGCTGGCCTGACCAAGGAAAACCCTTTGACCAACCAGGGAGAGGCTTGTGGCATAATAGTAAAATCATTATTGACTAACGTATTTTACCACTCTCAGACACTTTTCATCCCTAGATCTGCTCTCAGGCTTCATATCTCTATCATAATAGTATTATTGTTCCATAAATTTCCAGGCTAATATTTTGAACCCTATTATATATACGAGGATTATAGCCTTATAATTTACAAATACTATAGGTCCATGGTACTCTTTCACGTTCCTGCTGTTCAGCCTCCCCAGTCTCTCTATATATAAAGGCTAATAAAATAAGAAGATCTTTAAGTATAGTATCCTTAGTATCTCTCTGAAATTGGTGCTTACGAGCCTGGTCAGATAAGTCAGTGTTTTCAGGCCACTTTTAAGCGATTTTCAGGCTTCGCGACCCCACCTTCAGGCTTCCGAAAATCAAAGTTGTCGTGATCACTTAAATGTTATAAAATAATTAGGAATAATTATGATATAAAATCTTATAATTACGAGTTATTAAACGTCAAGATACTTTCTACTCACTAACTTTTAAATTTAGATTTACTAGTAAAATACCCTAAAATGCAGACTTATCTGACCAGGCTCGTTACGACTCTGTGTATAGGCCTCTACCACCCTAAATTCAGGCTAAATAACCCCAAAGCCCTTAAATTACCCTTAAAACAGACCTTTAAACCCTAGATTTTTAATCGCTTAACTAATCAGCGAACGATGAATCGAGAATTTGTCAACTAATAGACTTAAGTCAAGGAAAATAGTTAACCGATTAGCTTAAATTACTGACTTGTAACTACTGATATTATCGACTGACTGATTGGCCACTCTGATAGTTTCTTCGTCAGAGCCAACATCGACGATACTTCCAGCCTGTTTTAACACTCTCAAATCTCAATACACTGAATGTATTCATCATCATATTTTAAAGGTATTTAGCTATACATTTCATAACCCGTAGATGATTTCCTTCTTTTGCAAGACTTTTAGCTGTCTTCTCATTTTCCCTTTCCATTGCGGGTCAGCGCCTCTTTCCAACAACAATTTTACTGTCGCAAGATGTCCATCACTCGCAGCAAACATAAGCGGTGTGAATGAATCAATGTTTTTTGGGTCATTGCCCACCCCCAGATTAAGTAAGTACTCTACAGCATCAACGGAGTTTTCTGCTGCGGCATAGTGCATTGCGGTAGAGTTATACTTGTCCCTAGTAGTTGAAATAACCCCCCTGTTCATTAATAGCTCCATTATAGGTACATGTCCGCTTCGAGCAGCAGCTTTCATTAGCGGCGTTTGAGAGGCGAAGTCTCTCGTGTCAATGTCTGCTCCTCCATCAAGGAGGTACTTAGTGGCTTCAATCGCGTCCTCAATAGAATTATTTTTCACCACGTAATGTATCGCCGCGAATCCCACGGAGTCCTAGGGCTTCACATCGGCGCCTCGGTCAAGAAGCAGCTTGAGCGTTTTCAAGCTCCCTTTCAGAGCGGCAAACATCAAAGGAGTTAAGCCATCCTCATCACAATTGTTGATTTCGCTACCTTTCTTGAGGAATAGTCGTACGGTTTCCTCTCGGTCCTCCTGGGCTGCATAGTGGAGAGGCGTTTTCCCCCAGCTGTCTTTGGCATTTAAATTAGCGCCGTGACGAAGGAGGACTGCCGCGCAATCAACAGACTCGTTAAAAGCCGCCTCGTGCAGCAAAGTTCGATTGGTGACTGATTCGCCTGAACATGTGGCATTGGAATCTGCACCACGTAGAAGAAACATTTCGAGGGTTGCCGGGTGACCAGGAGCGATAACTGCACCAAAGACAGAAGTAAAGCCTTGCCTTTCCAGACGTGTGGCCGATAAATCTGCTCCCTTGTCAAGTAGTAATTCGGCAACTTTGGTGCGACCCTTTTGGGCTGCATGATAAAGTGCATCACCCGATACCGAAGTCGCATTGATATCTGCACCTGCATCAAGGAGTATCTTAACGACTTCGATATGTCCATGGTATGAAGCCACTTGTAAGGACGTGAGACATTCTATATCCGGAAGATTGTCACGACCCACGTGATCTGTCATATGATAGATCGGTGGGATCCTAGCGATCACCACCACTACTACTACCTATATAGCTATATAGCTTTCCCTTATTAGGGCGTGTGCTCAACTCATATTCTAATATCATCACTTGATTAGGATAACGCTCTACTAGAACCTGCTTGACGCTTCCAAGGCTAAGTAAACCCTGTTCACGTGATATCAAGATCTCACGTGATAATAGAACGTTACACTTTAAGCACCTCTTTGCCTTAAAGCATATAAAGTAATCAACACTATGTCTAACCTCTCAAGTAACTCTCGCGCCGTTCGAGGCTTAGCCCTACCCTCTAGGTTTAACGAGGGGACGGCCTAGCCGAACCTAGGGACCCCTAGACCCGACGTGATCATTCTAGACAACACTATCCCTCCTCTAAAGGGCGAGTCCTCTGACGATGACCTAGAGGAAGAAACGAAGGCATAGAGAAACATCCGTTTCCTTTAAGACATCAGTTCTACGGTCTAACGAGAAGTCAGGCGAGAACTCTATAAGGGAAAGGCTGTCGAGCCTATAGCCGGCATTAACCAGGAATTCATACTCGAATCTAATAAGGCCTTAAAGATTCCCGTACCCGAGAGATATTCTAGAGCCTAAGACAAACTTATTATGTTCTTACTCTAGGCCTAGATCTACCTCGACTTTAAGAGGGACAAGTTTAAAGACGATACTAAGAGATCCTTATAGCTTATAACCTATTTAAGGGACGCCGCTATAAAATAGATCGAGCCGTTCTTAATTAACTTTTATAAGAATCGCTAGTACGCTAAGCAGATAATACTAACTACTATTATAATCTTCTAGGGACTTAAGAGATTTAAGACTAAGATCACTCGTGTCTTTAAGAACCTTAATAAGGTCTATAAAGCTTAGTAAGAGATTATACGACTTAAATAGAAGGGGTTAGTAATTTAATATATAACTACCTTTTAAGGGATCGCTAATAAGACTACTTAAGAAGGGACCGCTATTACTACTCACTTCTATAAAGGACTAAAGGATAGGGTTAAAGACGAGATTTCTTAAGGTAATATACTAACTAATTTACTAGACATGATAGTAACTACTATTAGGATCGATAACCGTCTTTAAGAAAGAGAAAGAGAGAAGAATATAGGTCGTCTTAGATAGGGACGGACAGCCCCTAGAAGCTTAGCCTATAATCTACGAGAACTAAACGCTATAGAACGTCTATAGATGTTCGTAGACGAACGTAAACGACTAATAGACAGTAACTTATATTTCGTATATAAAAAACTAGGCTATCGCGCTAACGCCTACCTAGATAAACCCGCCGGAAGAGGACGAGGAACTTTTAAGGGTAGAGGAAGAGGCCGTAGTAGAGGCCGTGGCTAAGGACGCGAAGTAGGGCTTATAGAATGATCGATTATAGATCTTCCTTAAGAACGATTCTTAGAACGTATCGAAGCTATCCTCGCCCGAGTAGAAGACGCTAATAGCGAAGTACCGCCCTTTATAGATGCTTTTATCGAGGAAGTAAACCTTTAACATAACAGATTAGAGGATAACGATAGCGAGCTATCGGACTCCTCGTTAGACTCGTTAGGAGCCGCGAGTAGACTAGAGTAGATAAGTAACGAGCTATAGGACCTCTTACTTACCGTTAACGAACACTAGATCTTTTATAGGCTCGAAGGGTATAGCCGCCGCTAGATGTTCGTCGACGAGTACCTAGAAGACAACGAAGACGTCCTCTATATAAAAGGCTACTTTACTAAGACCTATAGGTTAAGAAACGAACCTATAATAGAGGAATCTTTCTAGGTCAACTATAGAGATTTACGACGGATATCCTTCTAGTTATTCGTCTACTAGGATAATCCGAGTAAAGAATACGCTATCTTCGTCGCTCTCCTACTATCTAGCTATCTACCTAGGCTAGCTCCGATCCTACGACCTAACTAGATCTAGGAAGTCTAATACTAAGGACTAACGTATAAGGTATAGAGACGAGAACTCTACCTAGGACTTACGAAAACAAGTCCTCGATTTAATTACTAGTTCTAGGAAAGAGAGTTCTGATTAAATACTCCTTTTAGATTCCTCGGGTAGACTATAAGGTCTTACGGAATCTCGAGAACCTAGGAAGACTATATCTACGGGTATATTATATATAAAAGCCGCTATAGAACCGACGACGAAGAAGAGGTTCGCCTAGGACATGAATAGGTAACTTCCCCGACTAGATCTCTTAATAAGCTCGGCTTAGAAATATAACAGCGCTGACAGTAAAGTAGTTCTATTACTTAGAATACTAAGGTAAAGAGCTCAGACGAGGTCTGAAACGAGGTTATATACACGATATAAGGTCACGTGATCGGTCCTGACCGGACCCCTGAACCAGATCTGTAACAAGAAAGAGAATTAGCTATTACGGCTAATAATAATAGTAT
>JAAMPI010001630.1:0-12039 GCA_013054445.1 Cudoniella acicularis | reverse complement strand
CCCCTCATTCTCATCCCCTAACTCACACACGCACCTCCTCCCTTCCCTCGTCTCCCTCCATAGCAGTTGCATCCTCTCCCCACCCCACACAATCGCCACCTTCCTGCCGCCTTTACAGGAACCACTCATGCTTTCCTGGTGGGAAGAAAGGGTGAGGGAAGTCGCTGATGGTACACGACATATAATTATGCAGCTTGCTCCGGGCCAAAGTGAGGATGGGAAGGCGGGAAGAGGGGAGAAGGATGGGGGTGAGAGGAGAGGGGAAGAAGTGATAGGAGTGGTGATGTTAAGCATGCCAGTTGCGCAAACGGGACCCTTTAGAGGAATTGTGGAGAAGTTGTTGGTTAGTCCGGAGTGGAGGAAGAGGGGGATTGGGAAGGCGTTGATGAGTACGCTTGAGGAGGTGGCGAGGAAAGAGGGGAGGGGGTTGTTGGTTTGTTTCCACCCTTTTTACCTCGTATAAATCTTTGTCGCCGACGAGTTTGCTGATTCGATGTGTTGTAATTAGATGTTAGATACCGAGGTTGGAAGTCCAGCCGAACTGGTGTATCCGAAGCTGGGGTATATCGAGGTAAGATTCCCATCTGGACCTTTGAGGATCTCCTCTTCCTGATTCAGTGCGTGAGTATTTGATTTTGATTAACGGCAAATAGATCGGCATCGTACCAGCATACGAGATTTCTCCACTCGACGGGTCCTTGAAAGACGGACGACTCTTCTACAAAGATTTGCGGAATCTTGAGAAGAGTAGCTGAGATGAATCGCAAATGCTTTGGCCAACTAGGGTGGGTGTATTTAGCAAATCATCCTATACACAAATTCTCAATCTCCTTACCTCTTTTGTTTTCACATTAGTTCTGTGTGGTGTTATACTCTCACACCCCACATCATCTACAAATAACAAACTTCCAAAACCCCGTACACCCCCTCCGCGTTCTATCAGGGTATATAGCAACGAGAATAGCGATGATGGCGAGGGGGACACCGAGGATCGTAGCGATGGATACGACGGCTGCGATGCCGGAGCCGGAGAGACCTGTTCCATAGCCATTGGCATTTCCATTGGCATTTCCGTTGCTGTTACCGTTCCCGTTGCCATTAGATGTAGGTGTATCTGACGGAACTGGTGAAATGGTTGTTGTTGAACTGGGTGGGTTGGATGACGATGGCGCGAAAGAGGTTTCTGAGGATGAGGAGATGATCGGCGTTAAAGTTATGGTAGATGATATAGGCTCCGTAGAACTCCTAGCCGCTGTGGAGCTTCTACTGGTTGAAGTCGTCAAAGAAATTGTTGATGTTGCTAGTGTGGAGCTTATCGGCGTTAATGCTACCGTAGGCGTCGGCGACACAGCCGCAGCGGTAGGTTTCCTCCACTGCGTAGGAATATACTGACTCTCGGTGGTAGTCGGTTCCGTCGACGGCAACACCAGTCCTTTCGCCAGCTTCGAGGGTTCAATCATGAAAAAAGTAGATGAGTCCGAAGTCGTTGTATCTGAAAGATTGCAAGATATCGGGTGTGTGCGGTCTGTATAGCCGCACTGCCAGAGATCATTGCTACCACAATAGGCCATGTATCTCACCGCTTTTAGAAAGTCAGCAAATCCCTACTATACGAAGTTGGTTGGTATTTGGAAGGGTACTAACCGCAGTTTGCCGTGCATTCAGGCGAAGAGAAAGTCGGGTCCGTGCAATAGGCGCCGTAGTAGAGTGGATCTTGACCATTGTTTGCAACGGGAAGAATTTGACAGACTCCATTTGAAAGGCATTGATCACCAATGATGCAGCAGCTTTCAACGGTCCCGTTACCGCAGGGTACTTGCCCGGAGACTGGCCATGCAACATATGGGTCAGTAGCGAAACCTGGAGGACCAAAGCATCCGTACCATCACCTGGGGTGGAGGTGGGAGGAAAAACAGAAGTGATAGACATGTTCTTATTTTTTTAATTTTTAATTTTTTTTTAGAAATGAATGACAACGAAATCAGATCGTACACAAAAATTCGGAGTACAAGATTTCACAAAAGATTTGGGGGAGAGGAAATAGGGGAGGACGGCGTTTGGAAGCCTCATCTGCAGCCTGGTCGACCGTGTCACAAAATCTCTAAATCCATTGCTAAATAATTGTTGTTTCGAACATGTAGGCGCTGAGGCTGAGAGTAGAAGATTGGAAATGAAGGATAATTAACGTTGTCCAATAATACGAGTTGTGTCCATCCCTCGAGTTGGTGGCAATCCACACAAATGTCCTTGGCATTCGCGTTGAGCAATATCTCGCCACTTTGGAGCCTCGAAGGAATATTTTTGTGCTTCCTATATTGTATGCACAAAACTTAGATCTTCAAAAATGAAAGGGAACGATTCGCTAAGGACTCTGTTGGTGCAGCAAGGGTGTTACACAACCTGGGGCTGAAATTAAAAATAAGGTACGCTCCGCCTCGAGCCCCCTTATTCTTTGTAGAACTCCGAGAATCTTTGACACAAAACAATCTAGAATCAGAATCCTTGGTCGAAGCCCGTGAACTGCCCACACTTGCGCACATTCTTTGCTCTCATCTCGGTGGGCCCGAAATTAACAGAAACCAGCGTGCTAACATTTGCATATCACCTGACATGACAATCACGTGCCGAGAGATTTAGATTTCGTGAAGACGAATTTTGAAAGAAAAGAAAGGAATCAAAGTAAATTGACTCTCACAGATCCTCTATGTTGTTTTTGATAGACTCCTCAATCGGAGTAAACCCCGGTCTTCCCATATCTCTCGACAGTTCCTCCGCTTTTTCATTCGCCACTGGATTGGTCGCGCAGATTGTCGTCCTCGTAATCATCTATAAACTGATGATCTGGTCGCAGCTTTCGCATGATTCTCAAGACGTTGCTTTTAAAAAATTAGATCGATGCATACCGTAAATTCTTGATGTAGTGCTACTTACTTCCAGTTGAACGGTGTTGCAAATGCGAAGAGACGCTCGTTCTTAACATCCGGGATAGTGAGTCCCGCAACATGTAATCGTGCAGTATCCTGAATATCGATATAGTATTCTGCAATGAAGTCAGTATTTAGTGTTGACATGGGCCGGTAAAACCTACGAGGTGGGAGATTTTGTTTTTCACCCCTGAACAGGTTCCTTGGGAAGTCTCTAGTTGAAGCAGGAAGTTTGGGGTCCAAAAGTCTTCCAAAATTGGTATTTGGAAGTACCGCGTTGACCACAAACTGAGGGTTTTCCTCTTTCACAAACTGCCAAACGAGATTTTCTGCCTCCGTTTTACTGGCTCCATACACAGGCCAAGCCCTTTCGGGTTTGATTGGACCAGGTGCATGTGCTGCCCTGATGTCTGCTTCATTCCAGATGTTTGAATCGATGTGGAACTCTTTGTTGTGGATTGGTGCTGTAGCAGCCGTCGAAGATGAAGTGTAGACGAATCGCTTAACGCTTGGTTCTCTGGCAGCAGATTTGAGTATTCCTCTTACTCCTGCAAGGGCGGTTGGAATGACCTCATCGGGATCGGGATCGAATGTCAAGACGGATGCGACATGAGCGATGCCAGATACACCTATGCTCTGTCAGAATCGAGATAACATATAAAGAATGGGAACCACTGCACCTTTGACAGCTTCGTCGAATGCACCACCAACGGCCATATCTTCGACAGTAATTACTTCGAATCTACCTGCACCATACTTCTTTTCCCATGAGGCGGCTAATCGTTGAATCTTCGTAATATTTCGAGTTGTCCTTACACGGTAACCAGCCTCAAGGAGTTGGTCAACATGTGAACCGATGTAACCATTGCAACTAGTGACCAACACGGTTGAATATTTAGGAGTTGATCTTGCCATTTTCAAAAATGTTGAATGGAGCAAGGCGTTTCTACAACGCTCTCTAAACCTGTTAGAAATTTGTACTCACCAGGTTGTATCAACAACGCTGATATATTGCGACAGAACCCCTCAGCAAACGGTGATATCAAACGCAATCGATATCTGTTAATTGGATTTATAATAGTGTCCGGCCTCATCTGCTAGTCGCCTCCGGGCGGCGCCAGTCCCCACCATACCGCCGGCTCTTTGGGGATCCGCCAAGGGCAATCGGTGATAGGAAGTTTCAAACTCATCTGACTCTGTGCTCGAGGTTCACCAGGAGTATCGCATGTATCTCGGGATGATTAGAAATGGCAAAATGATAATTATTTCAAGCGAGTATGAATAGAACTGAACCCCAACGAGATTACAATATCCACCTTCAGGAGATCACAAATAGAAAAGCTGTCACTGAGAGCGAGTTCGCGGAAGGAAATAATTGCTCGGTCAGGAGATTCATGAGTCGCCAAGGGCCGAAACTCGCAACCACTTGGTAACGCGTCGCAAACTCTTGGGCACGATGCGAGACTGTGTATGCCACTGTATAGGGCTCTGCTGGAAGGCTTGAGTTAGTACTTGATCCCACAGCTACCCAAAGCATCTGTATGGAACATACCTTTGGAAGATGAAGATGCTCATGCCTCATGTAGCAGATGAGAGGGTACGAAGTAAAGTATAGGTAAGCACAGGCGGCAATTGCGACCGAAGCGGGAGGCGCGGCCGCACTGAGACTTCATTACCAGCTCAACCACCCACACACATCACAATAGCCTCATCTGCCCCAACACCCCCTTTCTCCCAATATTTCCATGTCTAAAGAAGCGTGCAAGTAACCTACTTCTAGGCATGTGGGTAGTATTGCTGTGACTGGTCAATTGGCGTGGCTCAAGGAACATCACGCCTCAGTTTCCCAACCTACCTGCCTGGGTAGTTACCTATCCCCTCTGCTGCCAGACGCACGTCTGTTGGTGCCTGAGGCACCGAATTGACAGGGTTACAGGAACACCAAAACTAAGTAAACAAACCAAGTAAACACTACCTATTTCTACCAATTTCACCACAACTAATATAGCAGAAGGCACCGAATTCGATCCTACGGATACAAGGACCCTACGCTCTAATGCGAAGGCACTGAAAAGCAAAGGAACCCGATTTGAACCAATGGAATGCCCCGATTTTGACCTCGAGATCTGTCTCCTACCTCAAGCCTCCGTAGATAATCCTATTACGCTGTTCACCTTATATTATACCCCCGAAATCATCCAGTCGATAGTCTAGTATACGAACTCTTGTTCTAGAGAGCCGCGCGATCCTACGAAGCCGAATAGTCGAGTATTAAAGTGGTATCCGACCTACGTAAAAGAGATATATACCTTTCTTATAATTAAGATATATATGATAATATATCTATTAAATCAGGTCTAGGACTATTAGAACACACGTTTAGGGACCCCTTTTTACTATATTACTAAGTATATAGCTAGGAACCGGTTTTAAGAGTTGAAAATAAGATATAGGATTTACGGTCCTAAGTGTCACAGCGTACGCAAGTAGTGCAAATCAAGTAGTACTCTCTGTTTCTTAGAATTATCGACGAAGAAGAGAAGAAGCTAGATACAGGAAGAACAGCTGTCTTAAGGGAGCGCAGCTCCTAGACTGTTACAGCTCTGCAAAGGCACGAGGGCCCTGACGTCACGTGGGACGTATTGCAAGAAGGTGCTGATATTACGAAGAAACTAAGCTAAGGAGAGAAGAAGGAGAGGTGGCCCTGAAGGGGCTTTATATACAGGAGGTGAGTGCTGGCAAGCGAGGGCACGTGATAAGGGGTCAGGGGGACGCGTCGCAGGCAAGGCAGACGCGTCAGGTAAGGGGGACGCGTTAAACCAGGTCTGTGACATTATTAAGTTATTAAGGTTTTAATAGAAATAATACACGAAAATGACACGAACCTAGGCTACTCGCTCATATAGGCTACTCGCCTATAAAGTACGTTAAGAAAGAGTAGTGCTTAAGTAAGCGATCGGAGGCGAGACTGGCCGATGCGACCCGGTGCTAGGCCAGATTAGGCAGTTGCACACGAGCCGTGGCGTTGCATAAGCTAATTAGATTATGCAATGTTGTTGCTATTCTAATCGTACCCGTACAATGCCCTTGTGGATTCCCTTGCGGCAATACTAATGACGCTTCGCGTATCGCAACTGTTCCCCGTGAAAAATAGTTAAAAATCACGTGGAGCCGAGTCTTGAGGTAGAGTGCTCGTTCTATTAAATACGACTAATACTAATACTGATCTAGCATAATATATATCCTCTGCCGAAGAATATATTACCAGAAGACATCGAGAAGCGACCTTCTAAACATATGAGAGAAATAAAATTGCTTCGGAAGAATAATAAAAAGTAGGTAGAGTAATCTTACCTGTAAACATATAGATAACTAGGAGTCAGATCAAGCCATTCCAACATCGAAGTGATCCGTGAGACAACCCGGTTTACGGTTAAAAGTCTCCTTTATGAATGAGGGTTGCACAGAGAAAGCCTCGCTGATATATACTCGTCTAATCGCGAATCCAACCTGGTATCATAAGAATACAACTCCGGACAGTGCTTGTCGCGCAGGCACTCCTCTCACTCATACGAAAACACTTATGTATCCTATTACGTATGTTCATCTCGAGACTTTGATTAATGCCACGAAGGAGTGCGCACCAAGTACTAATTCTATCCTACAAATTATCCCTTTCTCTCGCGAACGCCATCCTGTTTCTCTGATGCCAAAGGCTTTTTGGCCGATACAGCAACGTACCGGCAGTAATCTCGCGACTCATACAGCTTAACCGCAGCAACAGTATTTATAAAAACAGATTCAAGACCAAAAAGCTTTACAATCAAAAATGGCAAGTACGCAAGAATGAAAAATAATCGAAGCATCGGCGTGATATTTATCGACAGATCGTTGACCTCGATGTCTTCGAATCCCGCCTCCATCATCATACGTTGCAGCACCCCTTGTTCGAAACGCGCATTCGACGGCATGGAGGTATACTTGTTGATCAGTTCCATAGACGTCCTGATGTCTTCGGGAGCTTGGCTCAAATTATTGTGGTCGTACTCATACAAAGCAATGGATCCTCCCGGCTTCAGGACTCTGAAAAACTCGCTGAGAGCAAGTTCCGGATCCGTAGCATGCACAAATGTCTCCATTGTATAAGCACCGTCAAATGTGCCGTCTGCGAAGCCATCAAGGTGGTGGTAGTCCATTTTCCGGACTGTGATGGCACCGTCGAAGCCGTTGGCATGAACATTCCGTTTGGCTCGACTGAGGTGCCTGTCCACCACGTCGATGCAAGAAATTCGGAGGCCGCGTTTGGCCATATGTATAGCAACAGCTGCTACTCCGCAGCCAGCATCCAGAACCAGTGAACCCTTCTCCAAGTACAATGTGTCGAACAGATGGTCTTCCATTGCGCGTAGCGCCCTGTTAATCGGGAAGGGCCATAGCGTGTCCTTTTTCCAATACCCAAAATGTCGCGTGCCTCCTAGAACAAGCCGGTATCCGATTCTTGACTCAAGGGACGAGTAGTAGTCTTGCAGCGTTCGATTAAGGTTGATGAGCGGCTCCTCGTCTGTGCTCGACATTTTTAATTCGAGTTTGGAGGGAAAGTCGACAGACCACAGGGCTGCAGGGCTGCAGGGCTACGGCCAAGTACGCTTTAGTTGAGAGGGAGTGGGAGGAGAATATGTTTTCGGCGGTCAGATAGATCGAGGGTTGAGCTGTTGGCGATAGAGAGGCTGAGGGGGAGGTAATGCGCGGGTGAGCTTCTGGGTGCTGGTGGCCCGCGGTGGCCAGGCGCGCGCATGCAGGTCTGGCGCTTAAAAGGTACGGAAGTCTCCTACAAAAGAGTCTAAGAAAAGCGCCTGAGCCCTAGCCATGAATTGATAATCCTTGGATTTCCGAACCTTAACTCTACGATATCTCAAAAAGTCTGACTTCTCTAATTAATTGCATCCGCGTATGCGTATTCCACAACTCAACTTTCAAGTGAAGCAAGTGCCACCTCCTTACTTCGGTATGAAACGTTCGTGGCCTGATTGAGAATATGTCAGTCCGGATAATGTGGTTGACCTGGGTACTGTGCCAATCAATAGGTGTTGGTTCAGCGCTTGCAGTTATCTGCACGCCAGAGGAGCTTACGAGGAGCCCTTTTATCCTTTACCATATATATCAATACTCGCAATTCTCTGGCCCGGTCTCTAGTATGGATATTGGGTATGGACGAAGCGAGGCTGGCTTACCATAAGTCATCATGTTTTTGCGACGTTTTATTCTTGCTTATATCTATTTTTGTCTTCTCAGTGTCTGCGAAGCTCAAAACACCGATGGAAATTCGACTTCAGTCGTCGCAGATGCTGTTACCGATCCTCCTAATCAAGGATGGACGTCTGGCCCGAATGGCCGAGGGACGACCGATATCATATATAGCTGCGGAATCACCATGTTCCTCTGCTCTTGGTCCGTTCTTTGTTTGAACGTGCCAGGACCCAACGACTCTCAATTTCGCCTTTTTCGACGACGAATATACGTCACCGCTCTCGCATTCCTCGGACCCGAATTTCTCTTCCAGATTGCTCTCGGCCAGTTGATCTCTGCTCGAAATTCAGTACAACAGTTCCGCGATTCAATACAAAAGCTCCCCGATTCAGAGAAAAAGAATAAAGAATGGACAATGACGCACGCTTTCTACGCCGACATGGGAGGTTTCAGGTTTCATAGCAAAGGATGCCCTCAATTCCCACAGGGATGGCCTAAATTCCCCGTTGATGCGAAACAAATCCACTATTTGTGGACCGAAGGCTACATCGATTTTCCTGCGATCACTAGGGAGGAGATTCGAGACAAGAACAAAGTGGATGCGGTGCTGCGGATTTTTACTATCTTCCAGATCGTTTGGTTCATTGTCAATATGGCTGGACGTCGTGCACAAAATCTTGCAATCACTTGTGGCGAATTGACGACTGCGGCGTTCATCGTCTGTTCCTTCGGCACAGTCTTGTGTTGGGCACACAAACCCGCAGACGTTACCACTTCGGTCGACATCGAAGCGAAAGCTACCATCGCTGAAATTATCTGCAAAGCTGGGGATCGAGCCGCAGCGCCCTACACTAATACGCCACTTGATTTCGTCAGTCGAAAGGAATGGTCATGGTCGATATATTGGTCGAATTGGATCAATATCCTGCGATGCTTGGGCATTGTGTTCGGTCCTCAAACCCGACCGGTAGACCGATTCGAGAACACCTATTCGTTGGAACTCCCGGGCAACACAAAGTGGATCTTCTTCGGAGTAACAGCTGCCTACTCTGGTATATTTGTCACCGGCTGGAATTACAGCTTCCCAACTCACACAGAGCTCATACTATGGCAAGCGGCAGCAGGCACTATGTGCGCATCCTTGGTTGCATATTGGGTGGTCACTGAATTTGGGTTTGTCTGGTGGCCTTCCCTGGAAAGAAAATTCCGAGGGAATGAACTGGATGCTAGTGACATCGAGAAGGTCTCCCAACCCTTATCCCTTGTACACCCTAAACGGCGGCAGAAGTACAAGCTGGAATACGCCGCCGCCTGCGTCCGCAACAATACAGTGTCTCAGGATCCTCAATTCAATGCTCCATTAAAGTCCATTCTCCCTATCTATGTTATTGGTGTCTTCTACTGTCATGCTCGAACGTACCTATTCGTCGCTGATATCATCCAACTTCGTTCCCTGCCTGCAAGCGCCTACGACACAGTCGACTGGTCAAAATTTCTTCCGCATTTTTAAACAGCATTTTCATTTAGCTCAGACCCAATGGCTAGCACCGATGATGACAAGCAACTAGACTAAGGAACTGTTTCAATCGATATACCATAGCCGCAACGGGAGGACTGGAGTTTTGGCGTACGGTAATTCCATGTATTATTTAAATGGAGATATATATGGTGCTACTTGTATGTCCTGAGTTAGAAACGCTGGAAAAGGGCTTGGGGTGGATGGATTACGAAACATTTTTCTCACTGGATTGACTCAGAAAATGATTCGTGCTGCCACAAATCATGAAATCCAAAATGGACTGCGTAGTATGTACTGTAGAGAAACTGTTCACATGAGATTGTTGCCATTGTGGACTGCTTGCCTCAAACGATATATTTAATGGAAGGGGCGGTGTTGGTCGCACATGTTATAGTGGCTGGCTTGACTGATGATGTGAAAATGGACGGGGGATTGTTTGTTCAAGATAGTCATGGCTTGGTCATTGCGTGTCCGTCGGAAATCAATGCGCCATGCGCTGCCATCTGCGTTGCGGTATGTAGCAGGGTATTCGATGGCGGACCCGCCAGCGCATTCGTTGACATATTCCTGGCAAAATCCTGCGTCTCGTACTATGTCATTCTTCATCCACGTTTAATTTTGGACCCTTTGGTTGAAAAGATAGTGTACGTTTCTAAATCTGCAATACAATGCCCATCAAAAAGTTGTGGCTTTGCCTATTTCGCTCCAAGCCCTGATCCAGCTGGAAGACTCCGAAGCCGTTTCAACAACTTCAAGGTTCGCGATGCAGAACACGACGCATTCTTCAAAAATCCCTTCTGCGTGCTTTATGGTAATACCATCATGTCCTTGCTCCTTAGTTATCTTAACTCACCTAATAATTCCAAAAAAAGTAGCCCTGCTTACCTTATCAGAAACAGATTTTGCTCAAGTTAGGATTCAGGTTATATAATAGGCTGTTATGTTAACATGACTATAAAGAATGACCTTAACTTGTTGCAAGAGAGAGCTAAATAAATCATGCATTATAAGGCAGATCTCCTATCTCAGCTCTCCAGTGGAATTGAGAGTTAAAAACAGAAGAGGCGGAGGTCGAGCTAGTCCGATAATAGAGAACCCATTCTGATTACCAGGAGCCAGTTCAGACTCCTATTGATCCTGCTGGCTAAAAGTTGACATCCTCACTGGTATTACTAGGATAGTACCCCGTCTTAAAAGCACAGGGAGGATGACTAGGGGTTTCGAGCTGTTGGGGCTTGGTGAGCAGAGGTGAGGCGGTGGACACTACGCGTGAACTACAGGTGAGGGCAGGTGAGCACGGGGTGATACGAAGGTGTACAAGGCGGCGATGGGTCAGGTGCTACTTTCCTTAGCAAGCACTTAGAGGTTGTTAGGATTCAAGTTAAAAAACAATCCTACTAAAGCCTCTCACTCACAACCTCACCCTCTCCATCACCTCAAGCCTCGCACTCCCCACCCTCTCCGCCTCCAAATTCAACGCACCCACCTCCGCCCTCACAAACGGTATCCCACTTCTCCTCCTCTCCCTACACATTTCCTGTTCAATTTCCCCCGGAAAATAAATCCTCTCCACACCCTGCATCCTCTTTCCCCCAGTCACCCTCTCATACAACGTCCCCACCCTATTCCTAAACTCCTCTTCCCCACCTTCAAGAAACAAATCCGGTCTTATCGCCACTAAAAAATGCCCAACATCACTTTCCCCTCCCTTTTCATCATACGGACCGATAACATTCCCCGCAAATTTACTCCCGCTTAAAACACCAGAAAAAACGTCCATCATAACCGCCAATGCACTCCCCTTCGGCCCACCCATCGGCAACATACTCCCCTCCAACGCTTTCTTCGGATCCGTAGTCACTCTTCCCTCTTTATCAATCGCCCACCCCTCTGGAATACTTTCTCCCCTTCTAAGCGCTTTATACACCTTTCCCCTCGCAGCAACGCTCGGCGCCATATCCAAAATAAAATCCCTCCTCTCCTCCCTATTCTTAGTTTTGAAAACAGGGCCAGGCGCACCACAAGCAATAGGACTAACACCCATCAACTTCTCCCTCCCACCCCAAACGGGAAGCGCGGGACTAGAATTCGTAAACACGAGAGAAAGCATTCCCTCATCAAGAGCTTGCTGCACGATCCATGCAGACATCCCGAAGTGGTTACTCCGCTTCACACTCACCATGCCGATGCCGTGTTCTTTGGCCATGCGGATGCATTCTTTCATTCCCAGATGCGCGGAGAGGAAGCCGAATGTGTTGTTACCGTCGATTTGGGCGACTGAGGGGGTGAGCTGTTTTAGGGATGGGGAACCGGTGGCATTTATTGATTTAGAGCGTAAGCGCTTTAGAT